>CABHPP010126356.1:0-12126 GCA_902168425.1 Peromyscus attwateri | reverse complement strand
CTCTCTCTTTCTTCTTTTTTTTTTCTTGTTTTTTTTTGAGACATGGCTTCTCTGTGTAACAGCCCTGGCTGTCCTGGAACTCACTTTGTAGACCAGGCTGGCCTCGAACTCACAGAAACCCACCTGCCTCTGCCTCCTGAGTGCTGGGATTCAATGCATGCTCCACCACCACCAGCTGTGGTCCTTTAACTCAGCTTCTTGGGCAGCTATGCTGCACTTCGGGCTTTTGGTTTGTTGTTCACCTGCCAGGTGGGCAGTGAGTCCACTGAGCTAATCACATCCCTACCTGCATCCCTGCCCTCAGCCAAGTCATGCACCTCCCTTCTCCCCCAGCTAGAAGGATAGCTCCTCTTGCCTATTCATCCCTCCCCCTCCCCAGGGCCCTCCTGGGAGACCCACTCACCTCTGGAGTTCATTACAAGTACTCCCTCCCAACAACCTTTCTCTATATCATCTCCTCTCGTCTTGCCTCTATCTGAATCATATATTTTAGCACCAAGGCAGGTTCTAAGGTCCCTTGTGGTTATTCAGCCGTTTAGTGTGTATACAACTTGTTTCTAGCCAGACACAGGGCTCCTGGGAGGTGTGTTTTTTACGTCTCTTTCAATGCCTGGTACATTGCTAGGCATACAGCAGGCACTTGGTACTGGAGGGAAGAGACTAGCGAGCTGGAACAGGCAGATGAGATGGCTTTTGTCATCTCTTCTTCCGAGGGCCTCGCTAGGATGCATCCCTGATCCCATCCCAGCCCTTGGGTAGGAGCGTAAAAGGAATTACCCCTAGTGTTTTACAGTTGGCCAGAGAGGTTGGGAATCTTAGTCTGAAGGTCATGGAGTGAGCGGCGGGATAGGGTGAGGATTATTCCTGGTGTCATCAGACGCAAGCTGCAGATGCATCCTCATTCTGGGGATTGCCCTCCTGCTTGTTAACACACATGTGACCAGGAGTGTGTGCATTTGCAATTTATCTGGGAGGAAGCAGATGAGCAAAGCATAGCCTTTGTTATTGGAGCAGGCTGCTAAGCTCATGGAGTAGCTGTGGTGTATGTGCGGCTACACGGGGCTGCAGGACTGGGTGTGGGGCTGCAGGACTGGGTGTGCACGTAAAGCCTTGGCCATAGCTCCTGTTTGGTCGTTTAGTGTACCTTGCCAGCCTGGGCCTCAGAACAGGAACTGAAAACCCTTAGACCTCCGAGGAGAAACAGCAGAACTCACACAGTAGCCCCTAAAAAAAAAATCTTCAGTCTCAGGACCTGAGATGCAGTCCTGGGAACGATCCCAGGGTGGCTGTCCTTGAATGCCTTTCTTCTTAGATGCTCCCTAAGGTTGCCATTCCTGATCCTCCTCTCCCTGGGGCCCCATGTTCAGGAGGACTGGGATGTGGGGCTTGGGGATGAGTCTGCTACATACACCGCTGCCCTCTAGCCCGAGGAGCTCACCAACGCCCTGGAAATCAGCAACATCGTCTTCACCAGCCTCTTCGCCTTGGAGATGCTGCTGAAGCTGCTCGTATACGGTCCCTTCGGCTACATTAAGAATCCCTACAACATCTTCGACGGTGTCATCGTTGTCATCAGGTACGGCTGCCCCGCCACCTTTGTCTGAAAGAGTGTCAGCAGGGATGGCTTTGAGTGAGAGACATGGCCTCGGCACTCCATCCCTTTCTCTTCTCTCTTGGTCTCACCTTGCTTTCCTAGAGCCTGGGCCCCCTTTTCCATCTGCATCCACCTCTTGTTCCCAACCCTGCCCAGGCCTGGGATGGGTGAGGATCAGAGGACTGGCTCTCAAGTGGAGTTGGAGGAAGAGTAGGATACAGCCAGCTTCCCTGCTTGCAAAGTGCTTGGAAACCAACTCAGAGGCCCAGCAACTTACTTTAGGGTTTCCAAGACCTGGAAAGAATTCCATCCCCCACCCCCAAGCCCAGGGCCAGAACTCTTTTATTGGTTTCTGGAATTGGCTTTAGATTTCATTAGAAGAGAACAAAGCAAGCATTCCATAACTTGATGCTCTTGCATTGGTGGGATTTAGGGAGAGGGGCTGCCTGCTGCCAAGGATGTGATCTCTGGCTGAGAGGGGAGGGTCAAGCGAACTGGAGCTGTCACCTGGCTTTTCGGCCCCTCTGAAGCCAGAAGGGTTGCGCATGACCCTTCTCCAAGCTGTGCTGGGCGGCTGGGTCTCAGGTGTCACCAGTGGGTCCTCAGAAAGGGGAGTCAGGAGTCAGGGGTGTAGGAACTCAGGCTGCCTGCCTCCCACAGTGTGTGGGAGATTGTAGGCCAGCAGGGAGGTGGCCTGTCGGTGCTGCGGACCTTCCGCCTGATGCGGGTGCTGAAGCTCGTACGCTTCCTGCCGGCGCTGCAGCGGCAGCTCGTGGTGCTCATGAAGACCATGGACAACGTGGCCACCTTCTGCATGCTGCTCATGCTCTTCATCTTCATCTTCAGGTGAGCACACTGCTGGCCAAGAGGGGGATGGGGCTGGGGGCAGGAGCACCGGATCCTGACCCTGTCTGGGACTTCCTGTGTCTCCAGCATCCTGGGCATGCATCTCTTTGGTTGCAAGTTTGCATCTGAACGGGATGGGGACACGTTGCCAGACCGGAAGAATTTTGACTCCCTGCTCTGGGCCATCGTCACTGTCTTTCAGGTTCGAGGGTCCCCGGGCAGGGGTGAGTTGGGGAGGTTGGGTGTCCAGTCAAGCCCTGACTCCTGTCCCCTGCCCACAGATTCTGACTCAGGAGGACTGGAATAAAGTCCTCTACAACGGCATGGCCTCCACATCGTCTTGGGCTGCCCTTTACTTCATCGCCCTCATGACGTTTGGCAACTACGTGCTCTTTAACCTGCTCGTCGCCATTCTGGTGGAGGGCTTCCAGGCAGAGGTAACCCCCTGCCCTGCCCATCTCACCCTGCTGAGGGCAGTCTCCTGACTCCCAGGAGGGATGACTGCCTCTTCTTCCCTCTGCTGCTGACTATGAGGCCTGGGAGATCCCGGAGCGCAGAGGCAGTAACCGTTGGGCTAAGCCAGGGTGGGCCTGGGGTGGGGGTTGCTGGGCCTTATGAGGCCTGTCATCAGGGGCGGGACAGGAGATGGCTGTGTGGGTTATAAGTTGGCATGTTATAGGGTTCTTTTAGTCAGCTAGGCCCTTCCCCAGAAAGACAAGCCGAATTTGGGGACCTGTGTAGCTGGATCCCAGAGCATGGGCCTTTATGGGACATGTGGGGAGGACCCATCTGGGCTGAGGGGTGTGGGAGGCTTGTGTGCAAGTCATCTGAGCACAGGCTGAGCTGATGAAGATGCCACCAGGGCCCCAGGCAGGGCTGAGCTGCCCAGGGTGAGAAATGAGCCCAATTAGCTGCGGGCATGGCAGAGATGAGAGTCCTATTTCCAGCCTAGACTCTGTCACCTCCGTCACAGGCAGCGTCATCAATTAATATTGATTCACATTGATCCTGCCCCGGCTGCGCCAGGGCACAGCTTCTGTCCCAGAGGCCTACCTCCTTCTCCCTCAGCTCTGCCTGCCTTCCCATCCAAGCTCTCCTCCCCACTGTCATCCCAGCACCTCAAACAGGGCAGGTTGACCCAACCTAGAAATGCACCAGGTTGGGCCTGAAGAAGCTCTTGGTCCAGTTCTCGCTGGGTGACCCGGATGGAAACTCCCGCTGCGGCCTGGTCTATAAATACCCAGCACACGGTGGAAAAACAAAAATCTATTTTCCGACTCTTTCCCAGCCTTGCAAGGGAGGGCTGTTCCCCCTGGGCCGGGTTGGGCTGACGGGGGGTGCGGGTGTTGGGCACTAGTCGTGTGCAGGAGCGTCTGGCCTGCACTGGCCTTCTCTGCTTCCATTTTAATTGTGTGGTTATCCATTATCACATTTCCTCCCTGCTGGGTGGCAGCAAAGGCAGCTTGAGGTGTGTGGGGAAGGCTTTAGTGATGGGTGGGTGGGTCTCTTGCAATGACAGAGGGCTGTGGACACCCTCCTTGTCACAGGACCCTTCTTTGAAGTTTCCCTTGGACCTGAAGATTTGAGAGGTACCACAGGGTTTTCCCAAGAGCCTCATGACTGGTAGTTGCTAGCTGCCTGCCAGGGTGCAGAGCTGAGTGGGGATGGGTCTCTTTAGTTCCTTCCAAAAGCAATTTGTGATGGTTGAGTTTGGAAAAAAAAAAAAAAAAAAAACCTGAAGGAAGCGGAAGATACCCTAGCCTTTTCTCCCTCATCTAGCTACCATGGCAGACCTGGGGTGTCCAGTGTAGATAGCCCCTTCCCCACCAACTGGCTTTCACAAGCACCTTGTTAAATTGAGTGCAGCTGAGCTGGCCTGGTTGCTAGGCAGCAGTGATGTCTGAGTGTGGGAACAGAGCTGCCAGGCCCTTACGTCTGGCCTGGTCACCCTGGCCCTGCTGGGGGCCTGAGAGCTTTTCCAGCATGGGAAGGATTGACTAGGGCCTCACAGGAAGTTCCCTCCTACTTCATAGTGTAAGTGCCCTTACTGGGAGAGTGTCACCCAGGGCCTGGTGCCTCCAAGGGCTGGGTTGCTTCAGGTAAGGTGTGCAATAGAGGAAGGATTTCAAGGTTGAACCTCCTCCGTGGGGTGGGCTATGACCCTGAGGGTCTGGACCTAGTGCTCCACTCTCCTGCATGGGGTATCCATCAATGCTGATGACTTGGGCACATCTGGAGCCACCTGTCCTTACCTCTGTGGGGTTTCAGTAGGCCCCACGGTCCGGCAAGGGAGGCTAGTTTTGGGGTCATGATAACCTGAAATACTGTTTTGTTTTTATGAACAAGACAGCCCACCTCAGTGGAAGGAGCAACTGCCCCATTTTGGCGGACCTCAGCGGGAGACCTCAAGGGCAGCCCTCCTGCTGACCTTAACATCCTGCTAAGAGTGGGTAGGGGGTGGCTTAGGGGACAGAGCCTGCTTGGCTGCTGATGTTCTGATTCCCAGGGGGTAGTGCCCTGAATTCCCGTGTATTTGTCATCCATGCATTTAATTAGATGATCTAGCACCAGGCCCTGCGTGCAGCCATTAATTGATACAAAACAACATCATGGCCGCCATCCCACTGTTACTTGTCACATCTTATCCTACTCCGGGCGTGTGCATCCATTCTGACTTGAAAGGACCTGGGCTGAGAGTCTTAGAAATGACGAGACCGGACTCTGCTCCTCCCTGAGGCCCTGTCCCCAGCTTTTATCCGCTTTTCCACACCCTCTCTGCCCAGTCCTACCCTTGCTGCCCACACAGACACCTTGGAACAGAGAGAGGGGAGCTGCGTTCTCAGTTGGAGATGTGGGGCACAGCCCACAGTCTCTAACTCCGCACGCACAGTGTGGGGCAGTTTCTTTAACTTCTGTGACCTCAGGTGCCTACCCTGCAAGAGGCTTGTAATGGTGCCATCTCCCACCTTGCAAGGAAGTGAGCTATGTTCATAAGCAGCTTAAGGCTGGGTACGGTGGCACACACCAGTAATCCTGGCACTTGGAAGGCAGAGGCAAGAGGATCATGAGTTCCACTCCAGTCTGAGCCATGTAGCGAGGCCTTGTCTCAAAAAGCCAAGAGCCGTGGGTGTGATTCAGTGGCAGAACATTTGCATGGCACGGTCAAGGCCACGGTTTTGATCCTCAGTTCCACAGAAAAGCACAATGGCGGCTCTTACGAGGATTACTGGAGGACTTGATCCTTCCTGAACTCATCTTCCCTTTCTGGCCTCTGCCTTCGCCCTTCGGATTCATTCAGGTCTGGGGGCCTGAGGCTGAATTCTAGAAGGCTGTCCTGTCCCACTCTCCCGACCCCATGTCTCTCAATTCCTTCTCTTCATCCTCTTGGGACACTGCTGATCTTTGAAGGCCCGAGTGCCTGTGAACTGCAGCCCTCCCCTGCCTCCCCCTCTCCCTGTAGGAAATCAGCAAACGGGAAGATGCGAGTGGACAGTTAAGCTGTATTCAGCTGCCTGTCGACTCCCAGGGGGTAGGTATGCGATCACGGGTCGGCATGCCTCTGTGCCCACTGCCCCCTCCAACTCTGCCCCTGTGTCTCTGCTCCTGTTCATGCTCAGCTGTTGTGCAACCTGTGGTCGCCGTGGTGGTCATTTGGTGTTGTGAGGTTTGCTTGGATTTTAAGTCCCTTCCCCCGCCCCGCTTGAGGACATGGAAGGGAGGAGCTCCTTTGCCTCTGCCCACGCCAACCCGCAGAGGGCACATTCCCATCCATCCCTGCCAGGCCTGTGGATGGGTCAGAGAAGGAAGGGACTTAGAATCCTCTATGTGCACATGTATGTGGGCACCGCATGCGTGCCTGCCTGCACCTGGGTCCTGAAGGAGTCTGAAACATCCAGCCTCAGTGGAGTTAAGACCTGTGGTCATAGAACACACTCCCTTATTCTTTCTCCCTTCACCCCTTGCCAAGAGTCTCCACTGGAAACCCCACAAATACCTCAGTTCAGGATAAGTCCTTGGAGGATGCAGGGAAGGGGAATAGCCCTTGCCATACTGTGACAAAATTTTAAACCCTCCTTTGAGTCTCCGACCACCAGTCATTGAATTAAACCCTACCAGCCATCTCTGAGCACGTCCCTCCTTTGGGCCCCTTGTGCCAAACCTGTACTCTGCTGTTTCCTGTACTGGCACTAGAATTTGGGGCGAAGCCAGGCTTCCCATGGGACCCCATAGGGCTGTGCATCCCTAGCAGCCCCCTGGAGATCCCACTTGATAATTAAAGGCCTCGTTAGGGATGTAAACTGAGTTAATGAAAATGATCCCCTGAGATGCCAATTATCCAATATTTATGCGCTTATCAAAAGTAGCAATCAAGTATTTTTTAATAACTTCTTAAGGAGGAGTGTATAATTACTGGGAAACCTACTGACCTGCTAAGAAGGAAGGGGAAAAAAAATCAATCCCAGAGACAGAGAAGTAGAAATGGGACCAGGAAGAAGCTGGAGCTTGGGGAAGGTGGAGGCCAGAGGTCAAGGGGCCATCTTTGGGCTAAGTGGCTCTGGCTTGGGTCTTTCTGTTTCTTTCACAGATCCACAGGTATGAGGTTCAGGGAAGGACAACATGAGGAGAAGGGAAGGGGTCTTGAGTAGGCTTTTGGAATTGAGGCTTCACCCCGGTTCTCAACCCCTCTGGCCTGTGCCACCTGCCCATCCAGCTACCCCTTCTCCCCTCAGCTGGTTTTAGTGCCAGGCCAGCCAGGCTGCTTGTGCTGTGGGCTTGGTTATCCATGGCCTTTCGTAAGGTTTGGCTGGTGGGAGGCAGAGGCATCAGCCATGGGAAGCCCCAGGCCCCCAGCCTGGGTGGTCTGGCCTGTCCTCATGCATGCCTCATATCATGGTTGCTGGTTCCTGTGGTCTGTGTATGGTGTGTTCATGTGATGAGAGGGAGACCTTGGTCCATGCTGATGACACCTGCCTGGCCAGGGTCCTAATGGTCCACTCTTCCCTGACCCTAGGGAGATGCCACCAAGTCTGAGTCAGAGCCTGATTTCTTTTCACCCAGCGTGGATGGTGATGGGGATAGGAAGAAGCGCCTGGCCTGTGAGTAATGGTCCTGAGGGTGTAGCCTCTGGCCCGGGACCTGCCTGGATGGACTCAGGATCTCCCCTCTCCTCCTGCAGTGGTGGCCTTGGGAGAGCACCCCGAACTACGAAAGAGCCTTCTGCCACCCCTCATCATCCACACAGCTGCTACACCAATGTCACTGCCCAAGAGCTCCAGCACAGGTGTGGGGGAAGCCTTGGGCCCTGGCTCTCGCCGCACCAGTAGCAGTGGGTCAGCTGAACCTGGAGCTGCCCATCATGAAATGAAGTCACCGGTAAGGGATTGCATGTCAGTGCAATTGTGGGAGATGAACAGGACAGCAGGATGAGGGGATGGAGGCAGGCAGATCCAAGGAAACAGCCCCTGGGATGTGGACTGGAAAGAGCAGTCAGGGCTAGGGAAGAAGTGTTCTTACCCAGGGTTCCCTGTTCTCTTCCTGTGTGACCTCGGGCAGGGTTTAACTTCTCTGGGCCTCTTCTGTAGATCAAAGATGGGGTACACATTTCTGCTTTAGACTTAAACCCTAGTTTAGCTCCTGATACCATGCTAGATTCTGCTGAAGATATTGTGAATGAAGTCTTTGCTGCCCTGAGACTGTGAGAGAGGTACCATCCTCACTGCTTCCGTTTTACTGATGGGGACCTCAGTCTCGGGTGGCTGGGGTGACCAAGCTAGCTTCATAGTGCAGAAGACTGTGCTTAGACTGCCATTTTACTTATTTTTATTTTTAAGTCTTTACCTTTAATTTATTATTATTTTATTTGGCATTTTGAAATAGGGTCTTAGCTACATAGTCCATGCTGGTTTTGAACACATGACCCTCTTGCCTCAGTCTCCCAGAGTACTAAGATAAGAGGTATGCATCACTCAGCCAAGGCTTTATTTATTTATTTGTTTTGCTTTTCTGAGATGGGGTCTCCCTATGGAGCTCTAGCTTCCTGGAATTTACTCTGTAGACTAAGTTGGCCTTGAATCCACAGAGCTCCACCTGCTTCTGTCTTCAGAGTGCTAGGATTAAAGGTGTGTGCCACCACATCAGCTGGTTGAGACTTTATTTTTAATTGATAAATTATTGTATATGTTTATGTATTAAAATGTGGTGTTTGGTGCATGCAAATATGAAATGATGTGATTAAGCTAATTAATGAATATAGCACCTCACATACTTTATTGTGACATTTGAAGTCTACTTCCGTTAGCAAACTCAATGACATTAGGTCATTAGGTCATTGCTGACTACCATGCTACTATAGGTGTATTCTTTTGCTCTGATTGACATGTTGTACCCTTGGTCCAATAGCTCCCAGCCTCCCAAACTCTGTGCGACACCCACCATTCAGCTCTTCTATACATTCGATCCTTTCAGAATCCAAACCGAGATCATGGGGATATCTGTCTCTCCGTGTCTGACTTATTTTACTTAGTATCCTTTTCTCCAAGGTCGCCCACGTTACTGGCAGTGACAGGATTTCTTTTATTCCATTTTAACTATTTGTATTTAAGTCTCTCTCTCTCTCTCTCTCTCTCTCTCTCTCTCTCTGTGTGTGTGTGTGTGTGTGTGTGTGTGTGTGTGTGTGTGTGTGTGCGCGCGCATATGCATATGTGTGGTGTCCAATGCTGGATGTCTTTCTCCATTGTTCTCCACCTTATCTTTTGAGACAGGGCCTCTGGGTGAAACTGGTGCTCACTGACTGTCCACACTGGGTGGTCAGCAAACTTGGGGTATGTGCTTGTCTCTGCCCTGACCCAGTGCTGAAGTTACAGCTCTGCTCAGTCACACCTGGCTTTTGTCCATGGGTGCTGGCTCTCCGAACTCAGGCCCTCGTGCTTGTGTGGCAAGGATTTTACCCACCGAGCCATCTCCCCAGCCTCCTTCGTTTTAAAGGCTGAGTGCTGTGTGTTCCATATGTTCTTTTTCTTTAAAAAATGTTATTTCTATTTTTAATTATAAATATGTGCATGTGTGTGTGTGTGTGTGTGTGTGTGTGTGTGTGTGTGTGAGAGAGAGAGAGAGAGAGAGAGAGAGAGAGAGAGAGAGAGAGAGAGAGAATGTGTATGCGTGTGAGAGCAGTGCTCTCAAGAGTTCAAAAGAGCAGGTCTTATCCCCTGGAACCAGAGTTATAAGCAGTTGTGAGCCTCCCAATGTGGATGCTTGGAACTGAACTAGGGTTCTTTGAAAGAGCATTGCATGTTCATAACCACTAAGCCATCTGTGTACCCCATTTTTAAAATCCTCTTGGCCGATGGATACTTTGCTATTGTGAACAGTGATGCAAGGAGAGTACAGCTGGTTTTTGTGCATAATGATGCAGAATCTTTTCTGTGTATACCTATAGTTGTAGAATTGCTGGACTATACAATCATTCTATCTTTAGATTCTTGAGGATCTTCCATATGGTTTTCCACGGTAGCCATACTAATTTATAGTCCCACCAACAGTGTGCAAATGTTCCCTTCTCTCCACGTTGGCTTGGACCGTAGCTATTCCAACAGGTGTGAGGCTCTTACTGTTTTAACTTGTATTTGGGGGGTTTGGAGGTGGCTTCGGTAGAGGTAGCGCTTGCCACACAAACCCGAGGACCTGGACCTGATCCCAGTGCTCCTGTGGTGAGATGGGGCAGAGACAGGGGAGTCATGGAAGTTCAAGGGCTAGCTGGGTACATAGTGATAAAGAATAAGAGACCTTATCCCAAGACAGGGTGGAAGCTGAAAACCAACACCTGAGGTGTACTGTGACACACACACACACACACACACACACACACACACACACACACACACATAAAAGTGAAAAGAAACGATTAGCATTTCCCTGATGATTAGTGATACTGAACACTTTCCATGTGTATTTGCTTACGGTTTTTGTCTTCTTTTGAGGAATGTTTGCTCAGGTCCTCTGTTTACTTTTGTCGTTTTGTTTTCTGAGACGGAGTCTCATGTATCAGGCTAGCATTGAGCTTGATGTGTAGCCAAGGGTAGTCTTGAACTCCTGGTCCCTGTCTCTGCTTCCCTCCAAAGTGCTGGGATTACAGGCCTGCATCATCACACCTGACCTTCAGCTGGATTGCTTTCTGCGGTGGTTCTCAGCCTTCCTGACGCTGCGACCCTTTAATACAGTTCCTCATGCTGTGGTCACCCCCAACCATAAAATTATTTTCATTGCTACTTCATTAAAATTCAACTGCAATTTTGCTACGGTTATGAATCCTAGTGTAAATATCTGTGTTTTCCGATGGTTTTAGGCAACCCCTGTGAAAGGGTCATTCAACCAAAAGGGGTTGCTACCCACAGGTTGAGAACCACTGGCTTTCTTGGCTTTTTTGTTTGTTTGTTTGTTTTGTTTTTGTTTTGTTTTGTTTTTGAGTTCTCTCTTGCCATTGTTTTATGCTGCCTCTCAGTGATAACAATACTCACCTAACCAACTAAATGAAAAACAAGTACTATTGTTGCATCTACTTCGCAGATGAGAAAACGGAGGCACTGAGAGGCAGGTTGAAGCAGGTTCTGAACTGAAGCATTGGATTCCAGACCCCCGGTTAACATCTCTTCTCCCAGTGTCCATTCCAGGGAGGCTCACAGGATAGGGGTACACATGAGCAGTGAAGGTCCTTGCAGCCTCAGCTGAGATCATTTCTCCTCTGCTCACTTTGCAGCCAAGTGCCCGCAGCTCCCCACACAGTCCCTGGAGTGCGGCAAGCAGCTGGACCAGCAGGCGCTCCAGCCGGAACAGCTTGGGCAGGGCCCCCAGCCTAAAGCGTAGGAGCCCGAGTGGAGAGCGGAGGTCTCTGCTGTCAGGAGAGGGTCAGGAGAGCCAGGATGAGGAGGAAAGTTCAGAAGAGGAGCGAGCCAGCCCAGCAGGCAGTGATCATCGCCACAGGGGTTCCTTGGACCGTGAGGCCAAGAGTTCCTTTGACCTGCCTGACACCCTGCAGGTGCCAGGGCTGCACCGCACAGCCAGTGGCCGAAGCTCTGCTTCCGAGCACCAAGACTGCAATGGCAAGTCAGCTTCAGGGCGTTTGGCCCGGACCCTGAGGCCTGATGACCCCCCACTCGATGGGGATGATGGGGATGATGAGGGCAACCTGGTAAGATTCCCGTGGGGCACAGTGACCCCTCACCCCTGATCTTGAGAGAGGACAACCTTGCCCAGGCAGCAGTATAAGGGATTTATCACAAGGAATGCCCAGCTTGCAATCTGACCTCTGAGCAGCCTCTTTCTCTCTGCTACCCTGCAGAGCCTCAAGCCCTCACGCTTGTGTCCAGGGCTGGCTGCTGCTCTCCGCTGTCCTTGGTGGATATGAATGGTTTCAGGCAGATGTGTATGAATCTTTCATGGCCCTCCCCCTGTGACTCAGGAAGACCCATCACTCATCTCTCTAAACTGATGTCTCCCCTCCCCTCCTGTCCCCCTTTCTCATCTGAACCTCATCACAAGCCTTGACTTACAGCATGTCCTTAGCCTCTTACTCCTCCCCCATCCCCTTCACCACCCCCTTTGCCCTGAAGATGAGCACAAGGACAGGGATGCAGGATGCAGGGTTAGCACCTAAGAAGGGTCCGTGTCTCCTCTGCCCAGGTGTATCTGAG
>CABHPP010126355.1:0-44794 GCA_902168425.1 Peromyscus attwateri | reverse complement strand
GGCATGCAGTACATCTGTATACAGGCATGCAGTACATCTGTATACAGTCATGCAGTACATCTGTATACAGTCATGCAGTACATCTGTATACAGGTATGCAGTATATCTGTATGCAGGTATGCAATACACATGCATACTGGCATGCAGTACCCAGGGTACATCTTGCTGAGAGAAGTCATTTTTCTAATTTTTGCAAGAGACCTGTATTCATTTCTTAGATCTGTTACAAAAAACCATAAATACAGAGAAATTATTCTTGCATAACTCAGGAGCTCAAAGCTTAAAAAGCAAGGCGTCAACAGCCCTTTCTCCTCTGAGACTGGGTGTAACCCTTTTGTCCTCTTCTCAGCCAGTGAGGGCCCTGCTGCCTGGTATTCCCCAGCTTGCAATTGTGAACACTCCTGTCTCTGCCTACTGTCACATGGTGTTCTCGCTTTTTGTCTGTCTAACACAGTCATCTTCCATCTTAGATGGAAGCAGCAATGTTGGATTAAGGGCCCAACCTGCTCCAGTAAAACTTCATATTAACTGATAACAACTGCAATGACCCCATTTGGAAATCACATTACTTTTGCTTAGTGTGTGTGTGTGTGTGTGTGTGTGTGTGTGTGTGTGTGTGTGTGTATGAGTGTGGTGTGGTGTGGCGTGGTGTGTGTGTATGTGTGTGTGTGGTGTGGTGTGTGTGTGTATGTGTGGTATGTGTGTATGTGTGTGTGTGTAGTGTATGTGTGTGTATGTGCATATGTGGTGTGTGTGTGGTGTATGTGTATATATGGTGTGTAGTGTATATGTGTGGTGTGTGTGTGGTGTGTGTGTGGGTGTGGGTGTGTGTGTGTACGTGTGTGATGTATGTGTGTATGTGTGGTGTGTGTGTGGTGTGTGTGTGTGTGTGTGTGTGTGCAGGCGCCTGCAGGTGGATGTAGAGTCCAGAGGTCCATAGTAAGTGTCTTCCTCAATCACTCTTCATTTATTTTTTGAGACAGGGTCTCTCACTAAAATTTTGAGTTCACCAAGTGCTTATACTGTCCAGCCCGCCCCAGGAATCCTCTTGTCTCTGCCTCCTCAGCACTAGACTTAAGGTTGTGCCGCCATAACCAGGTTCATTACATAGGCTTTGGTGCCTGAACTCAGCACAGACAGACAGCCCTTTAATGACTGAGCATCTCCCCAGTCCTCATGTCATCTTAAAGCCAAGAAATAATCTTTCTCAAACTCAAAGGTCAACAGACTATTAACATTTTCTTTTCTTTTCTTTTTTTTTTTTTTCTTTTTCGAGACAGGGTTTCTCTGTGTAGCTTTGGAGCCTGTCCTGGAACTTGCTCTGTAGCCCAGGCTGGCCTCGAACTCACAGAGATCCGCCTGCCTCTGCCTCCCGGGTGCTGGGATTAAAGGCATGCACCACCACTGCCCGGCCAATATTTTTTCTTTTCTTTTCTTTTTTCTTTTCTCTTCTTTCCTTTCCTTCCCTTCCCTTCCCTTCCCTTCCCTTCCCTTCCCTTCCCTTCCCTTCCCTTCCCTTCTCTCTCTCTCTCTCTCTCTCTCTCTCTCTCTCTCTCTCTCTTTCTTTTTTTTTCCATGACAGGGTTTCCCTGTGTGGCCCTTGCTGTCCTGGAACTTACTGTGTAGACCAGGCTGGCTTCAAATTCAGAGATCCACCTGTCTCTCTCCAGAGCACTGGGATTAAAGGTGTGAGCTACTGCCTGGTTTAAATTGTTCATGTTCACCCACTGATTTTGTGTGTACGTGGTGTATGTATGTGTGTGACTATAATACTTTCACATTTGGAGGCCAGAGATTGACATTGGGGACCTGCTTTGATTCCTCTTCCACCTTTTGTCTGTGTATTCCCATATTTGTGTGTGTGTTGATACATGGCCTGCTGTGGGATGTTCTGTATGGCAAATGTGTTGCTAATAAAACACTGATTGGCCAGTGGCTAGGCAGGAAGTATAGGCGGGACTAACAGAGAGAATTAAAAGAACAGGAAGGCAGAAGGAGTCACTGCCAGCTGCCGCCAGGACAAGCAGCATGTAAAGATGCCGGTAAGCCATGAGCCATGTGGCAAGGTATAGATTTATAGAAATGGATCAATTTAAGATATAAGGACAGTTAGCAAGAAGCCTGCCACAGCCATACAGTTTGTAAGCAATATAAGTCTCTGTGTTTACTTGGTTGGGTCTGAGCGGCTGTGGGACTGGCAGATGAAAGAGATTTATCCTGACCATGGGCCAGGCAGGAAAACTCTAGCTACAATGGCCTCTCCCTAGGCAGGCTGGACAGCACACTCCAGTGATCCTGCTGCCTCCTCCGCATCGCTGGGATTGTAGGTGTGCACAGCTGCACCTTCCCTTAGCCCTGAGTAGTAAGGCTCTGAGCTCAGGTCCTCTCACAGCCAGTGCTGGAGTGAAGGAGCCACCACCCAGCCCTCGATCTTTAAGTAGTTCTTTCTTGATCACTACACAGATTAGTGTATGTGTATATGTTTGCATGTGTGCAAATGCACAGGCTGTGACATGCGTGTGGAGGTCAGGAGATGACCCATGGGACTCAGTTCTCTTCAGTCACCCTGTGGGGCTGAGAAACTGAACTTGAGTCATCATAGTAACAAGTGCTCATCTCACCAGCCTGAAGTCGTTCTTGATACAAGCTTGCTAGAGGAGGTTCTGTAATAGATCAACGAGCAACTAAAGAAAAACAAGTTTGTGAATGTATAGAGATGCGAAAAGACCTCCCCAAAGTTGAAAATTTCATCTTGCTCTAATGATGTCATAATTCACTCACAGCCAGCTACAAGGGAAAACAGCAGGTTTAGCTGGGCAAGGGAACCCACACCTGTGAGCACAGCACCGAGAAGGCTGGGGCAGGAGAATTCCCGCTGACAGCTAGTTTGCCTTAAGTGTGGGGTCTCAAGAAGACAAAACAACAACACAAAAAAGCTCAGAAAAGCTCCTGTGCTGACCCTAAGTCACAATTTAGAGACGTGACTCCCATTCTACCTTTATTATTCTGGTGACCTCACAGCAATTACTATGGTTTTACAGTTGCATATTCTCAGCCATAGACAGGACACCTGTGTCAACAACCCCCACCCCCAAAGGCTCAGGGAATATCTCAGAAGAGGCATAGAAAGAATTTAAGAGCCAGAGGACAGGGAGGTACGTTGTGAAATTCTGTCTCCTGAACAGGACGTGGCTATGACCATCATCAACTCACAGCAGCTGTGGCTATCCACATAAACTCAAGCTAGTGAAAGCTTTCAGCATGGGAGATAAGCCCCTGTCTGCAGACCACCAACACTCCTTCAGTGCCCACCCGGCCTGCCCCAGGCGCCTCTCCTCTCCTCCTCACCACACCTTGACCCAGCTCCAGTGGAGACCCCTGTTTGACCAGAGGCCACACCAACCACCAGAACCACAGGTAGTCCACCCAGGCGGGCACTGTTCCCACTCAGTGCCCACCCAGCCTACACACAACTGCCCAACTCCTCCCTGTCACCATATCCCAAGCCCTCAACTTCTTTGGAGGATGGGGTGGGGGGATGGAGGGTGAGGGGGTAGCACTAAGCCAGAGATCATGCCAGCCTCCAGAATTACAGCCTCCAACTTATTCGGAAACCCTCAGTCTACCAGAGGTTGCCTCAGTCATCAGAAGTTCAGCCCCCAACTTGAGTGGAGACCACCGGTCACACCAGCCAGAAGACCAGAGAGGAAACAGAAACCAAGGACCAAAACACCCATTCAATAAGGAAGGACTCAGAAATCTGCACCTAGACCTATAATCACCACAAACCCAGATGCCTAGAGGCCAGCATAAGAACACAATCAACAACAGCCAGAGCAATATGGAACAACCAGAGCCCAGCTATCCTACCACAGCAAGTCCTGGATATTCCAACACAGCTGAAGCACAAGAAGATGACCTTAAATCCAATCTTATGAAGATGATAGAGATCCTTAAAGAGGAAATGAAGAATCTCTTAAAGAAATCAAGGATAAGTCCCTTAAAGAAATCAAGGAAAAGAAAAACGAAAAAAAAAACTGGAGGAAATGAATAAATCCCTTAAAGAAAGCCAGGAAAAAAAAACAGTTGAAGGAAATGAGTAAAACTGTTAAAGAACTGAAAATGGAAATAGAAGCAAAAAAGACAAAACTGAGAGAATTCTGGAAATGAAAAATCTAGGTAAGCAAACAGGAACTGAACCACCACCAGCAGAATGCAAGTGATGGAAGAGAGAATCTCAGGGGTTGAAGATACAATAGAAGAAATAGATATGTTGTTCAAAGAAAATGTTAAATCCAAATTATTACTAACACAAGACATCTAGGAAATCTAGGACACTATGAAAAGACCAAACCTAAGAATAATAGGATAGAAGAAGAAGAATCCCAGCTCAAAGGCTCAGAAAATATCTTTAACAAAATCATGGAAAAAAATTTTCCTAACCTAATGCCTATAAAGGTACAAAAAGCATAAAGAAGACCAAATAGGTTGGACCAGAAGAAAAAGTTCTTCTGGTCCACATAATAATGAAAACACTAAACAAACAGAACAAAGAAAGAATGTTAAAAGCTGCAAGGGAAAAAGGACAAGTAACAAATAAAGGTAGACCTGTTAGAATTACACCCAGCCAGGTGGCCATGGCACATACCTTTAATCCCAGCACCTGGGAGGCAGAGGCAGGTGAATCTCTGAGTTCAAGGCCAGACTGGTCTACACAGCAAGTTCAAGGACAGCCAGGGCTACGCACAGAGAAACCCTGTCTCAAAAACAAACAAAGAAACAAAAAAAATTACACTCAACTTCTCAGTGGAGACTCTAAAAACCAGAAGGGTCTGGACAGGTGTCCTACAGACTCTAAGAGACCACAGATGCCAGCCTAGACTATATCAAGCAAAACTTTAACCATCATAAATGGAGAAAACAAGATATTCCATGATGAAGTCAAATTTAAATAATATCTTATCTACAAATCCAGCCCTACAGAAGGTGCTAGAAGGACAATTCCAACCCAAGGAGGTTAACTACACTCATGAAAGAACAGGAAATAAACAATCTCACACCAGCAAAACCAAAAGAAGGGAAACACCCACATCAACACACACACACACACACACACACACACACCAACAACAACAACAAAGTAACAGGAATTAATAATCAGTAGTCATTGATATCTCTCAATATCAATGGACTCAACTTCTCTCAATGAAAAGACACAGACTAACAGAATGGATGTGAAAATAGGATCTATCCTCTGCTACATACAAGAAACACACCTCAACATCAAAGACAGACATTACCTCAGAGTAAAAGGTTGGAATAAGATTTTTCAATCAAATGTGCCTAAGACACAAGCTGATATAGCCATTCTAATATCTAACAAAATAGACTTCAAAATTAATCAAAAGAGATAGGGAGGGACACTTCATACTCATCAAAGGAAAAATCCATCAAGATGATTTTTCAGTTCTTTCCAAAAATTATTTATTTATTTGTATTTTATGTACTTTGGTGTTTTGTCTGCATGTATGTCTGTGTGAGAGTGTTAGATCCACAGAATAAGAGTTACAGGCAGTTGTGAGCAGCCAGTGGGTACTGTGGGTACTGGGAATTGAACCCAGGTCCTGGAAGAGCAGCCAGTGCTCTTAACCTTTGAGACATCTCTCCAGCTCTAATTTTTCAATTCTTAACATCTATGCCACAAACACAAGGGCACCCACATTTGTAAAGGAAACACCACTACAGCTTAAGCCACACATCCACCTTCACATATTGAGAGTGGGATACTTCAATATCCCACTCTCACCAGTGGACAGGTCATCCAGACAACAACTAAATGGAGAAATAATAGAACTAATAGACTTTATGAACCAAATGGACCTAATGGGTATCTACAGAACATTTCACCCAAAAACAAAATAATACACCTTCTCAGCACTTCATGGAACATTTTCCAAAACTGACCACATACTCAGTTATAAAGCAATCTCAACAGATACAAAAAAATTCAGAACCCCCTGTATTCTATCAGACCACCACAGATTAAAGGTGGATTTCAACAACAGAAACAGAAAGCCTACAAACTCATGGAAACTGAACAACTCTCTATTGAATGAGTACTGGGTCAAGTCAGAAATAAATAAAGAAATTAAAGACTTCCTAGAATTCAATGAAAATTAATGCACAACATACACAAATTTATGGGACACATTGAAAGCTGTGCTAAGAAAAAGTTCATAGCGTTAAGTGCCTTCATAAAGGAATTAGAGAGATCATATTAGCAACTTAACAGCATACCCAAAAGCTCTAGAACAATAAAAAAAAAGGCAAACTCACCCAGGAGGAGTAGAGGGCAAGAAATAAGCAAACTGAGATCTGAAATCAATAAAATAGAAACAGAGAACAATACAAAGAATCAATGAAACAAGAGTTGGTTCTTTCAGAAAATCAACAAAATAGACAAACCCTTATCCAAACTAACCAAAAGACAAAGAAAGAATAAACAAATTAACAAAATCAGAAATGAAAAGATGGACAAAATAACAGACACTGAGGAAATCCAGAGAATCATTAGGTCATACTTTAAAAACCTGTATTCCACAAAATTAGAAAACCTAAGAGAAATGGGTAATTTTCTTGATAGATACCACATACCAAAGTTAAATGAAGATCAGATAAACAATTTAAATAGACCTATAACCTCTAAGAAAGTAACAGTCAAAAACCTCCCAAACAAATAAACAAAAAACAAAAAAACTGAAGGCCGATAGTTTTAGTGCAGAATTCTAACAGAGTTTCAAAGAGGAGCTAACACCAATACTCCTCAAATTATGCCACAAAATAGAAACAGAAGGAACATTGCCAAATTCATTCTATGAGACCACAGTTTCATTGACATCCAAACCACATGGGTTCAACAATGAAAGAAAATTACAGACCAATTTCCTTTATGAACATTGAGGCAAAAACACTCAATAAAATACTAACAAGCCAAATCCAAGAACATATCAAAAAGATCATCCATCATGATCAAGTAGGCTTCATCCCAGAGATACAGGGATGTTTCAACATACTTAAATCTGTAAATGTAATCCACCATATAAATAAACTGAAAGAAAAAAAAACACATGATCATCTCAATAGATGCTGAAAAAGGCTTTGGCAAAATCCAACACACCCTTGATTATAAAAGTCTTGGAAAGATAAAAGATAAAAGGGACATACCTAAACATAATAAAGGCAATTTACAGCTAGCCTATGGCCAACATCAAATTAAATGGAGAGAAACTCAAAGCAATTCCCCTAAAATCAGGAACAAGACAAGGATGTCCATTCTCTCCATATCTATTCAATATAGTACTTGAAATTTAAAGTTCTAGCTAGAGAAATAAGACAACTAAAGTGGATACAAATTGGAAAGGGAAAAGTCAAAGTATTGATATTCAAAGATAATGATAGTATACACAAGTGAGCCCAAAATTTCTACAAGGGAACTCCTACAGCTGATACACAACTTCAGCAAAGTGACTGGATACAAGATTTTTTAAAAATCAGTAGTCCTCCTATACACAAATGACAAATGGACCGAGAAAGAAATCAGGGAAACAACTAAAATTCATCTTCGTAAAGGAACACGTCAACCAGTAGAGAACAGTGTAGCCAGAAGCTTTCCTATGTCCCATCTGTAAGCAGCAGCTTACAAAATAATTACTCAGAGGTTTAGTATTAATTACAAACTGTTTGATCTATGGCTCAGGCTTATTGTTAGCTAGCTATTACATCTTACATTAACCCATTTCTATTAATCTAGGTATTGCCACGTGGCCATGGTATTATAGGTCTGCTGGCATCTTGTTCCTCCTTGGGCAGCTGGATGGCATCTGCCCTGACTCTGCCTTCTTCTCCCTCTATCTTTGTTTGGATTTCCTGCCTGGCTCTAATCTCTCTTGCCATAAGCCAAAGCAGCTTCTTTATTAACCAATGGTAGCAATACATATTCACAGAATATGGAAAGACCGTCTCACAGCAGAACAGTGTGACTCAGTGATTTTATAACTTTGTATTATTAAAAATAAAATTTGGGGCTATATAGATAGCTTTGTGGGTAACATGTTTTCTGCACAAACATGAAGACCTGAATTTGGATCCCCAGCATCCACATAAAAAAGCCGTAGCCTGTACTTGTAATTTGAGCCCTAATGGGTGGAAGGAGCAGGATTCCAAAGTCTTAATGACTGTGGGTCTAGTCTATTCAGCATCCTCTAGGTTCAGTGAGAGACCCATAGCAAAATAGTAAGGTGGAGAGCAGTAGAGGAAGATACATGAAGTCAACTTCTTGCCTCCACACAGGCACAGACGGGAGAGCACACTCATTTACATAGGCACACTCATGCAAACATATAAAAAAAACCTCATCTTTTTTCAGTTTTTATGTAGACATTCTTGGAGCTGGGACTGTAACTCACTTGGTAAAATGTTTGCATAGCGTGGACATGGTCCTGGGCTCCAACTTCAGCACTACATGAGTCAGTTATAATATCACATGAGTGTTATCTCAGCACAAAGGAAGTAAAGGCAGGACAGGAAGTCAAGGCTAACTTCAGCTACATAGCGATTTGAAGTCTAGCCTGGGGTACGTGAGACTCTTAATTTCTTTTCCTATGGTTTTGATAAAATACCCTGACTGCTTCCCCTTTAAAAAAAAAACTTAAGAAAGCATGGGTTTATTTTGATTCACAATTCAAGGTAGAGTCCATCATGGCAGGGAAGTCAAATCGGTAGGAGTTTGAAGCACCTGGTCACAACATTCCATTCACCATCTAGAGCAGGGAGCAATGAATGCATGCTCAGTCCACTTCTTTGTTCTCTACAGTTTAGGATCTGTGTTCAGAAATTGCTCTTGCCCACAGATAACATGGTTCTTCCCATATCACTTAATGTAATCAAGATAATCCCCCACAGGCATGCCCAGAGACCCACCTCCTAAGGAACACTAGATCCTGCAAAGCTGGCAGTTAGCTTTAACTTTGTTTTACATTTACCTATTTATTTTGCACAAATGTGTGTGTTTGTACATATGCAATCAGAGGACAAGTTACAGGAGTTGGCTCTCTTCTTCCAGTATGTGGGTTTGAAGATTGAACTCAGGTCACCAGGCTTGGTGGCAAGTGCCTTTGTCCACTGAGCCATCTTCCTGGCCCGAATGTAAAGATGCCTATGGCCTTGAGTCTTCTCCAAGCTTCCTTCACTGCTAGGCTGAAATGACTCCAAGAAGGCAGGGACAGGGGGTTTTCTCCCTGGATTAATTTGCATGCCTTTGACAACAATGTGCAAGGATATAAGAGACCACAGATTCACATGTCCTGAGCAATTTAAGATTTCCTGTGCAAGTATGCTAGAAAGAGCAAGCACCTCATGTGTCCCAAACCAAGAACTGACTTTCACGTCCATTGTCACAAAGAAAACACACAGTGAGAGATGTTCACATAGGCAAGGTGGAAATCCATTGTCCCCTCGAAGCTCTGTAATGTGGAACTCTGTTGGCTGTGGAAGCAGATCAAACATGCCATAGAAAGCGTAGCTCGTAAGGAGATGGCTGCTATGAAAAGACGCAGCATCTGTGGCCCTACAATAATGCCATAAAAGATAAAGTGTTATTTCCTGGTCTCTATTACATCTTAACTGTCACTAAAACTAAAGTAATGGAAAAATTAGATGTGCATATGCAAAGTAACCATAAATTATCCATTCATTGCAAAAACACTTTATCCCTTATCTATTCAAATGTAATTACAGCCCTGCTCTCTAGCTGTAGAGGAAGGGATGCAGGCTGATAAAAATTCCAGTTAAATAAGTATTCCTTTTTATTTGGGGGGTACTGGGGTTGGGGTTTCTTATTCCCTCCCACCACCCCAAATACTTTACTTATAAACTGGCCAAAACAAGCATGTCCCAGCGATACAAGATTTCTTTCCAAGCAAATCAATAACTCTAAGCCTAGTCTCCAGTGTTCTCACGAAAATCACTGGAAAATGTTGTATGGCAGACTGTGTAATGCAAATAGATCAGCAAAATACTAATCAACACAATTTAGCTGTAATTCCACTTTGTTGTTGTTTGAGACAAGATTTTGTGTATCCTAGGCTGCCCTCAAACTCACTATAAAGCCAAGGATGACCTTGAGCTTCTGATCCTCCTGCCTCTACCTGACAAGTGCTGGCATCATGGGCATGTGCCACTGTGCTGGGTTTCAGGGTGCTGCGGATGGAACTTGGGGCTTTCTGCATGCCAAGCAAGCACTCCACCAGCTGAGGTACGGCCTCAGACCCTCCAATTCCACTTTAAAAACTACAGTACAAATATACACCTTTTCCCTATGTGCTGTATGTGCAAATAATTTCTACTTGATTCTCTGTCTGTCTCATTTATTTCCATATTCCTTGAATGTAAAATAGTTCCCAGCATTTAATAAGTATATAGTATATCTAATAATATTTATTTACTGTGTTATGGTTCGTGTTTGCAGATGCTGGGGTATATAAAACTTAACAACAAAAGAGGGGAAAGTGTCTGCTCTCATGATGTTATATTCTAGAAAGGAATAAAGAGCAAATAAATGATGCTTTGAAGGAAAAACTATGTAAGTAACGATGTTAGTGGCTACCCAATACTGGGTGGCAGAAGAAGCTGTGTGGTGTCACCCGGACCCTGTAGGCTGAGAGGCTCCTTCCCCCAGCTGCTATAAATGTCTGCCAAGAGCTCTCAACTGGACCTTAACCAGAAGTTGTTCTCAGTGGAAGGGAGCTTCTCAAGGCTTCCTCCTCGCTGAGGAAAGCATGCATCTGATAAAACTGGTTCACATGCACACAGATCTGTCATGCCTCAGCTGACATGATTTTGAAGGTTCCCCCAGCTCCATAGCTGCTTGCATGGTCCCCCAAACCTCTGCTCTAACCTCATCTGCAGCTCAGGTTCTCCTTCTCACTGATGTTCTTTCCTTCTCATCCATCACTGAGAAATCTCAGCTCCACCTACACAGGAGCAAAGGAGAGTGTGGTGATGTTTTATTTGTGCTCTAATAAATAAAGCTTGCCTGGAGATCAGAGGAAAAAGCCAGCCATTATATTAAACAGAAGTCAGGCAATAGCACATGCCTTTAATCCCATCACTTGGCAGGCAGGGATCTGTCTGGGTCTCTGTGATTTCAAGGCCACACTGGGGAACAGAGCCAAGCATGGTGACACACGCCTTTAATCACAGTACCAACCATAGAGGTCTGGAGGTCTGTACAGATAGACAGGAAGTGACAGATCTGGGCAGGAAGAGGAAGTGATATAGCTGGGCTGAGAGAGCAAAAGAGAGAACAAACAGAAAGGCATATAGGTGTGGGTATACAGGAGTAGGTCTCTTTGAAGATGCGGAGTTGGTGAGGTGAGGATAGCTGTGGTTTTCCCTATTTCCCTGATCTCTCAGGTTTTCACCCCTATATCTGACTCTGTGTTTTTTATTTAATAAGACCGTTTAGAAATTTGTCTACAAGAGAGGGTGGCATTTGGATTTTATTCTCACCCCCTTAATTAAATACAAACCACGTGACTCTGGAGTACAAGGCAGAAGTGGAGCTCAAGGTGGGAATTTGGGAGCTATAGAATTCTCAGAGCCATGGAGCTACATAAATGGCCCTGGGAGGAAAAAGAAAATGCAAGAGGCCAGGAGAGAAATTTCAGAGTCCCTCTGGCGTTTGCAAATCAGTGAATGCTGGGAATTTACAGAGAAGATGGAAAAAAGTGCAAGCTCTGAAACAGTGTTGGCTACAGTCCTCATAGCCGGGAAGGAAGGAATGAACTCGATCGCATGCTGCCACAAGTCAAGGTGGTGAAGCTATGAACTGATGGGGGGTGGCCATACGTAGATCACTGGTGACAACGGGGCTTCTAGCAGAAGGGTGAGGGAAAGAGAACTGACCAGATGAGTCTAATACTTTCACGGGAAAGACTGGGACTTTGACAGGGTAGAGCTTTACTTCTTCCACATTTGAGCTGGCAGTAACTGTTCCCTGTGTCTAGAACAATGCAGGACACATGGGTGGGTCTACTATATATGTTGGAATGGATGAATGAAGTATTTGGTACCATTTTTGTTAGGCAAAGAGGCATCAGTAGCCTAACAATTTGGAATTTTAAACAGGAAAAGAGATTATAGATGCGCGCACACACACACACACACACACACACACACACACACACACACGCACGAGAGAGAGAGAGAGAGAGAGAGAGAGAGAGAGAGAGAGAGAGAGAGAGAGAGAGAGTTAGAAAGAGAACACCTCGATGGTGGGCAGCCAAACAGGAGGAAGAGTAAAGTAAAAGCAGGGCTCGGGATGGCTCACTGGTTAAGGTGCTCATCATACAAGTCTGAGGGCCTGAGTTCAATCCCCGGAACCCACAGATGCACAGTGACGGAGGGAACTGACTCCTGGAAGTTGTTCTCTGACCTTCACAAGCACACTATCACACACACACACACACACACACACACACACACACACACACACACGAGTATATAAGTCTTCAGTATACACTTCTCTGGAACTTGTGTTTCTCAGGCAACAGAACCTGGTAGAATTTTCAAATCAACTAGATAATTCTAGTTTGCTCTTAGCCATTTTGATACTGAACAACAGTCTATGGTAATGGATACAGCATGACATACTGATCCAGCTACGTCACTCTGACCAGGTTGCTACCTCTACAGATGATACTATGAGACAAGCATCCTTGTAAATATGATGTGTGAGCTGACTCTGGCATTCAAGAGTAGACCCAATGTATAACCCATCTATATTAATGCACACTGCAAGACTGCTTTTCAGGAGCTGGGGCAATGGGTTGGTGGGTAAGAGTACTCACCGTACAAACAAGAGGACTTGAATTCAAGGGCCCCGGAACCCACATAAAATGCAAGGCATGGCCAGGAATGCCTGTAACATCCTTGATGGGATGGGTAGAGACAAAAAGATCCCAGGATATCACTGGCTGGCCAGACTTAGTTGAGAGTTTAGTGAGAGACTCTGTCTCAAGGTAATAAAGTGGAGAGTGATAGAGTAGGATGTTTGATGTCCTCTTCTGGACTCCGTGGACACACATGAACACAGACACAAGCATACAGACTGCACACAAACACATTTTTTGAAATCTTCTTCCAAATGGGCCGATAAGAGAACCCAAGTTTCTATAAGAATTGCGAAAGTGTTCTTGTTCCTCAATCTCATTCTCATCAACAGTAAATGCTGTTGCTCAATGCCTCTCCCACATCTATGGCTGAGTCAACTGCAGTGTGCTGTAACCTGGAATCGTGAGCTACAGCGGACCTTTCCTCCCCTAAGCGGCTTATTATTACTTCTTGGATGCTTGTGTTTACATTATTTCAATATGCTTTGGTTGGGAAATCTAAAAATACATTTTTCTCAGTTGTCTGTGCTCTTCACAGTCCTCTTCTATTTTTCTTACCTGTCTTTTGTCTATTTTTCTTGTACTGTTTAGAGGACTCTAGTAACATAAGGTATATTACTAGGTATATTTTGACATCTGATAAAGTTTTCCTCATTTGGTCATAAAACTATTTAGCTTTTCGGTGTATGTGTTCATATTTAATAAATAATATCACTTAAAGATTTCCTTAGTAAAAATGCCTTCCATTTTTTATATTACCCATTCCCAAAGAAAGATTACTTTACAGTTTTAAAGTAAGTTCTTGTATTTTCTCAAATGTATTGCTGTATATTTTGAATTTGTACATTTATAATCACCTCACTGAGGCATAACACACAGCCCATAAAATAACTCAATGCAAATATAGAATGAAATGTTTCTAGCCAGTTTTTCTTGCACACTCACCCACCACAGTTCCTTTTTAAAGCATCCCACCACACCACCATCCACCACCCCACCACACCACCATCCACCACCCCACCACACCACCATCCACCGTCCCACCACACCACCGTCCCACCACACCACCGTCCACCACCCCACCACACCACCATCCACCACCCCACCACACCACTGTCCCACCACACCACCACCCCACCACCCCACCATCCACCACCCCACCACCCCACCATCCACCGTCCCACTACCCCACCACCCCACCACACCGCCACCCCACCACCCCACCACACCACCACACCACCACACCACAACACCGTCCACCGTCCCACCACCCCACCACCCCACCACACCGCCACACCACCACCCCACCACACCACCACCCCACCATACCACCATCCACCACCCCACCACACCACCGTCCACCGTCCCACCACCCCACCACCCCACCATGCTTCTTCATGCTGCTTTAGTCCATTTCTTCTCATCATAGCTCCTGGCACCCTGGCTTGCTTCTGGACTGTATAGCCTTTTCTGAATATTTCATATGAGATTTAATATATAGCTTTTGGTGCCTAGCTTTAAATTCTTGGATTAATGTTTTCAGGTTGTATTTGTTTTCTGCTCACAACATAGTGTTGAAACTGAGTGTCACAAACAACAGAAATGTGTGATTCTCTGAAAGACAGAGGCCAGAACTAGGGTGTTAGGGAGCTGCTTTCTCTGAAGTCCTGTGGGAGGATGTTTCCTTTCCTCTTCCACCTCCTAGTAACTGTGCGCAACATTGGCATGCGTGTGAGTCTCAGTGAGAAACGATGCAGATTGGCTTGACCTGCAGGCATGTCTGTGGGGTGTTGTTTCATCATGTGGAGACACTAGTCTCCGAGTTTCGACTGTGTAAGAGTGGACAGCTAGCTGAGCACAAGCTTCAGATTCTTGCTGCTGTGACTTCCTGCTCTGATGGTCTGGAACCTGGCTTGTGGGTTGAAGTAAACCCTTTCTCCCCTAAGTTACTTTGTCAGTTGTTTTTTTTCTTTAGGTTTTTTGTTTTGTTTTGTTTTGGTTTTTTTTGCTGTTTATTTGTCTGTGTGTATGTATACCTACGTGATTTCATATTCACCACCTATGTGCAAGTGCCTTGGAGGCAGAAGAGGGCAGCAGGTCTCCCTAGGTCTTGGGCAGTTGTGAGGCACTGCGTGGTGCTGGGAACTGAACTTGGGTCTTTCTCTGCAATGCTGCCTCTCTATCCCCAGTGGCGAAGAGTCTTTCACCACAGGAAGAGGAAAGGGAGCTGGGACAACTGCCGTGTCTGCCTGCAGCGCCATGCAGCCCTCTCCTCTGTGCGTGTCCTGTCCTAGTCTGTCGCTCAAGTCTCTCCCTGCGTGCCTTTCCCTTATGTGGATGCTTATTGTCGCACTAGGTCCTGTGCTGACTAATCTTTGTCAACTTGATGCAAGCTGGTGTCACCTAGGAAAAGGATCCTCAGCTGAAGAGTGGCCCAGACCAGATGAGCCTGTGCTCGTGTCTATGAGGCATTTTCCTAATTGCTAATTGATGTGGGGGTACACCACCTGCTGTAGCCAGTACCACCCTGGGACAGGAGGACTGAGCAAGGAAGATTAAGGAAGGCAGCTGAACAAGCCAGGGAAAGCAGGCCGGGAAGCAGCACTCCTCCATTGTCTCTGATTTAGTTCCTGACTCCAAGATCCTGCAGTGCCCTCTGCTCTGGCTTCCCTTGGTGGTGGACTGGAACCTGTAAGCCAGTGAAACCCTTTCCTCCCCCAAGTTCCTTTGAGTCCTGGTATTAACCACAGCAACAAATCATAAACTAGGACTGACCCCACCCTGATAATCGAGGCTAATCACATCTCAGAATCCGTCATTGAATTACACCCGCAAAGACCCTTTTACCAAGTGACTTTAACACATTCTAGAAACATGGACAGTCTTGTGGGAGGCCGCCATTCCATCCAGGATCGCCATTCATCTATGCTGTAGTATGGATCAGTGTTTTCATTACCAGATAACGTTCCATTGTGTGGCTACACCATACTTGGTTTATGCCTTTTCACGTTATGGACATTTGAGTTGTTTCAACTATAACAACTAATACTTCTTTTTTTTTTTTTTAAATGCAACATACAAACTTTATTTAACAAAAGTAACAGGTAAAGTAAAACAGGCACTACTTATACTAAGAAAAAAACTACAAGAAAATTTATCTTTAACAACTTAAAATAACCTACTTGCAGTTGCATTGAACTGAGCTCTGTTGCTGTGAAGAATACAGCTCATGCACAGGTACGATGAAAGCTTTGTTCATTTTTCAAGTATTCACGGAATACTACCTTATATACACATATACATTAAATCTGAAAAAGATTAGGTGATCCCAGCTGTACTTCATCTCTGTTGCTCTTTTGGAAGAGGTCGTCTAAAGAGAAGAATATGCGGTTCTGGCTCATGAATCATGTAATGAACCCAACCTAGACTCTGTTGCACCACAAGTCTCCTCCATTCCTCTTCAGACATTAGATGAGTTTTTGGTACTTGTTTGGAGAGTTCTCTGGGTAACATGACATGCCGGTACTTGTAGTGCTCGTCGAAGTACTTGTCCGAGTAGTAGATCTGCTTGTGGGCCATCCTGCCGGTGCGCGGAGGAGAAACCAGGAGCAGGAAATGGGGCGCAAGGAGCTCCACGTGCGCCTGGGGCAGGCGCAATGAGTCCAATCACAACTAATACTTCTAAGAACATTCACAAATTCAAGTTGTCAAGTGGATATTTCAATTCTTTGGGATATGTATCTAACGGGAATTATTGGGTCATGTAGATACCATGTGTTTAACCTTTTCAGATACTGCCAAGCCATTTTCTGAGGTGACTGTCCTTTCCTATCAGCACTACTGGGAGTGGTTTCTCCATATCTTCTCTGATACATATATAGAAATATATATGTATGTATGTATATATACATATATATAAATTTCTAAATACTTTAGAATGACTGTAATTAGATATAGATCTAATAATATTATATATAATATAAATGATATTATAATTATATATTATGTAAATATATTTATATTATAGAAATATAATATATACAATAATATATTATCTAATATATATAATTACTGTCATTCTAATGAGACTGATGGATTTCTTACAGTTTTAACTTACATATATTTCTAGCTCTGTCTCCTTAGAGATTCAGGAAACTGTAACACTTTAATAGTGACCACCAAGAACCTGGATTTGGTCCCTCCCTTCCTTCTTTGCTCCCTTGTTTCCTCTCTGCCATCTCCTTCCTTCCTTCCTTCCTCCCTTCCTCCTTCCCTCCCTCTCTTCTTTCTTTCTTTCTTTCTTTCTTTCTTTCTTTCTTTCTTTCTTTCTCTCTCTCTTTTTTCACAGTGTTGATGTAGCTCAGGCTGGACTTGGACTAGGAGACCTCAGCCGTCTAGATGCTTGGATTTCCAGATCTGGGATTCTCTCTTTCATGACATGGCTTCACGTATGCTGGCTGGCCTCCAGTGCAAAATGGAGTTGAGGGTGACCTTGAACTTTTGATCTTCTCAATTCTACCTCTAAAGTGGATGCTGAGGTTCCAGGTGTGGGCCACCATGTTGGTTTTCTCTGGTGCAGACTATCAAACCCAGGGCCTTGGGAACACTAGCCAAGCACTCTACTAACCTTGGTTTCTAAACACATTTTTCTTTTAAAGTGGAGGCAGGGTCCTTAGTGAACCAGCTGGAGCATGGTTAATTTTTATTTTTTTCAAGACAGGGTTTCTCTGTGTAGCTTTAGAGCCTGTCCTGGATCTTGCTCTGTAGACCAGCCTGGCCTCGAATTCACAGAGCTCCTCATGGCTCTGCCTCCTGAGTGCTGGGATTAAAGGCATGTGCCACCACTGCCTAGCATTAATCTTGAATCTTAATTGTCAACTGAACTCATTGCAGCGATGTCCAGGAGATTAGTGAAACGTACTTCTGGGTGTGTCTGTGAGGGCATTTTCGGGATGACTGGCAGGCACATGCGGGAGCAACTGCTGAGGAAAGGTGTGCTGTGAATGTGGGTGGTGTCATCCAATTAGCTGGGAGCATGGGCAGAACAGAAGGCAGGAAGAAAAAGCCAGGATCAGTGAGTGCTGGAGCCGGTGGGCTGGTGGGCTCCGCTGCTGCAGCAGCAGTTCTGATGGAGTCCATGCTCCTTGTGGGTCTCCCTGGGGAGCTCTCCGGGAGCCTTCTGTCCTTCAACACCTGGCTGCTGCTCTTTCCTTGCCCCCTTCGCTGTGGCTCCATTGTCTGACTACCCAGCCTCTAACTCTGTAAGCAAATGCAGCAAATCTACATTTTCTTGAATTGTTTCTGTTGCTCTAGAGAACCTTAACCAACACAATTGATTTCAAGACCAGACTGAGAAAGCAGAGGGCAAGTGTGGTCCACCTTGCTGTGACAGAACATAGAGACAGGACCACAGAGAGAGAAGCATGCACAAGAAGGACATTAGAAACACAGTTTTAGGGCCTCCATGAGCCAAGACAGGAAATAAATAGCTATAGGAAAGGACTGTGCTCCTGGGTAACTCTCAGTCCACATTGACGTAAGTAAGACAAGTAGAAAAGAAAGTTCTTCCTCACGGCATGATGTCAACCACTTATCTGCATTGTACAACTCTGGTGATAACAGTGAACTCAGCCCAAAGCATCAGGTGAAAAGCTAGTGGTGAAAGGTGGGCAGGGAGTGGCATGTTGACTTGTATCAAAACACGAAAACACCAATTACCAAGGGAAAGGAAAAGCTTTACAGCAGAGGAACGTGGCAGGCGGTTGAGAACCGTTAACCAGCGGCGGCCTCGAACTCACTGTACAGCAACCGCCTTGAGCTTCTGATCCTCCTGCCTCCACCTCCCAGGTGCTAGGATGACAGGCATGTGCCACCACCCCTGGTTTACAAAGTGCTGAGGTAGAGCCAGGGCCTGAGACGCTCCATCGTCTGAACTACATCTCTAGTCCATCACAGTTGTACATTAATAATTTAAAACTTTGTTTTGCTGCTAATTTGTATGCATGAAAACATTATGGCTTCCATTTTCCTCATCAATTAATATTTGTATTATTAGAGTAACTTCTTTTTCTAGTTTTCGGCTTTTAAACTTAAATTCTATGTTCTGTGTTCATATACATATTATTCTGTGTCTGTGTGTGTGTGTGTGTGTGTGTGTGTGTGTGTGTGTGTGTGTCATACCACAGTGCACATGTGGAGGGTTCCTTGGAGAAGTCCATTCTCTGTTTCTACTATGTGGACTCCAGGGGTTGAAGTTAGGTTGGTCGTTTCATTAGGCTGGCTGGCAAGTGCCCTTCTGCCGCTGGCCAGCCCGCTGAGATTCTGCTGTCCTTTCACATTTTATAGCTGCCTGCTCTTTACCCGCTCTCCTATGTAATCAAACAGAATTCCCCTATTATTACAGGAAAACGAGACATCAACTTTCCCCAGCTGAGAGCTTTCATTACTCCTCTCCACCCATAGCCTGCAGCCTGAAGAGTCAGTCACCAGCATCTCCTCCTCCTCCTCCTCCCCCTCCTCCTCCTCCTCCTCCTCCTCCTCCTCCTCCTCCTCTCAGAGATGAAGCCTCAGGCCGTGTGGGCCGCCTTTCTTCCCCTGGCCCTCCCTGCCACACTTGAGGTCTGCTGAGGTGGTTAGCTCTTCACATTCCACAGTGTGATTCAAAGCTTCCCCTCCGTAGGCATCCTACCCCTGTGTCCTCCTTCAGCGGGTTCGCTGAGTCCCCAGCCCAGCGTTACACACACTTGTCACATGCCTTGACGTCCTAGCTTACTGTCACATCTCTTCTGTTATTTGTTATTCTTTGAGGAAAGAAAGAATTTTTCAAGTATTTTCCCCAGGTGAGTCGTGTGCGTCACCGCCCTGAATCCGTACATATCTGCAAACATATTCCACACCAACAGGGAAAAACGTATCTTAGTTAAAAAGCACATCCCAGTCTTCTTGGTGCTGACATTGGAAAGGAGAATTCCAGGGCTGAAGTAATGCTTATTTGTGTGTAAGAGTTTGAGTTGCTATGCAGAAAGAATATAATGGTTGTTTTTAATCTCTGGATTTTCACTCTTCTGTGTATGAAATATGTGTGTGTGTGTGTTCTCTTTGCGGGTTCCTGCCTGGAACTTGACAGCCTGTCCTTAGGTAGATGGGTTTTGGTTTGCTGGCTGCCTTTCTCCTCTCTGTGAATAGCATTGTTTTCCCTGTAGAGCTCCTACTATGTCCACATCTGTTCTCTTAAACTCCTTCTCTCCATACTGCTTCTCATGGCACACATTTTGATTGTTCTCAGCTTTTAAAAATGCTTTTATTGTTATTTTTTTGGAGACAGGCTGTTCTAGAGCCCCGGGTGGCCTCAAACTCATAATGTAGTCAAGGATTATCTTGAACGTCTTACGCTCCTGCCTCCACCTCTCAAGTCCTAAATCGCCAATGTGTACCGCCATGCCCATTTTATGCCACACTGGGGATTGAACCAAGTATGCATCCTGCATACCAGGCAAACGCTCTGCCAACTGAACCATATCCCCAAACCATGGAATATTTCTTGGTCTAGTTTCCAGTCTCCTGGCTGGTTCTCAGCACTCACCATTGGGGGGGGGGGGTGAATCTGAAAGTGTAAAATTTTTGTATGCCTTTTATCCCAGAATGTCTTCTGTGTTAGATCATGTATCACCTTCCATGTCTCTATTGTCTTTCCTGTTCCCGTTTGTGTCCTGGGTCACCCTGACTCACAGGGACCCTGCTCTGAGTATGGCTGTTGACAGCTTGCTCTTTCTTCCACGCTTTGTTCCACAGGCCTCAGTCCAGTTCCCCTCAGATCCGGACAGTTCAGGGCTGGTGGCCTACCCAAAAGGTGCCACCACAGGACACTGATGGTGAGTGTCCTGTAGGCAGCAGGAAAGATCCTGTCCATCCTTAGCTACTCATACCCTCCCTTCTAAGGGACCCCTCCGTGACTTTTCTTGTCCCTCCTGGGGCCAGAAAGGACATGCACACATCTGCTGAATGAGGGCAACACTCACAACCACCTTCATCCTGTTCCTTTCTTGTGTATATACCTACAATTTCATTATGTAAAATGAGAATGTTTCAATTTTGACAAATAATGATACATACTAATGAGTGTGTGTGTGTGTGTGTGTGTGTGTGTGTGTGTGTGTGTGTGTTGAGCTAGGCATAGTGTTACACACCTTTTGTTAGTTTTTTTTTTTTGTCAACTTGACACAAGCCAGGGTCATTTGGGAAGAGGGAACCTCAACTGAGGAAATACCTCCATCAGATTGTCCTGTAGGTAAGTCTGTGGGGCATTGTCTTGATTCGTGATTGATGCCGGAGGGCCCAGCCCACTGTGGGTGGAGCCTCCCCTGTCTAGGTAGTCTTGAGTTGTATCCAAAAGCAAGCTATTCAAGTCAGAGAGCAAGCCAGTAAGCAGCACTCCTCCATGGCCTCTGCTTCAGTTCTGCCTCCAGGCTCCTGCTTTGAGTTCCTGCCCTGGCTTTACTTATGATGGGCTATGATAGAGAAACGTAAGCCAAATAAATCCTTTCCTTTTCGAGTTACTTTGGTCAGAATGCCTTATCACAGCAATGAGAACCACACCAGGACACAGCATCACACCTGGGATCCCAGGTCTTGGGAATCTGAGGCAGGATAGTAAGTCTGAGCCCAGCCTGGGCTACGTGGTGAGGACTTGTGGGGTGGGGGGGCTGACTGGCTGCCACATCTGGGTCAAAGCACTTGCCTCTGAGCCTCCGACCACCTGAGTTCAGTCCCCAGGGTACAACCACGTATGCACACACCACATACATTAAAGAAATAGAATTTAAATAAATGTAAAAAGAAAGAAAGCTATTGCAGAATTTCCATGTCAGCACTTTACTGAGGAGAGGGGAGGTGTTCCTGGGGACATATGCGTGCACACGCTGCAGGGTGGGTGTGCAGGTCAGAGGTCACCTCTGTGGTGTCACTTCTCTTCCTTTATGCCAGTGCTAGAGGTCACCAGGCTTGCATAGCAGTCACCTCTACCCACTAAACTGTCTCACTGGCCCCCAAATTAACCATTTTGGAGTGAACTAGTTCGAGTATGAGAACATTCAGTGTTGTTAAACAATTGCCTGTACCAAACTCTAAGAGCTTATCACCTCTCAACAAAACCCCTTCCTCCCAAATAGTCCCACGCTCCCCTTTCTCCAGTGTCGGCAGCTGCCAGCGTGCTTCCAGTCCCCATGGAGTTACTTCCTCTGCATTTCCTGTAAATGGAATCATGTAGTTTTTGGCCTTTTGTGTCTAGCTTCTTTCACTTGGTACTTTTAAAAAAATGTAAAGCTTACTTGTTTGGCTGTGTATAGCAATACAATGTACATAAACACCTCTTTTTATTATTTCTGAGACCTTCATACTACCCATGTGCGCTCACGCATGCACGCGCACATGCACACACACACACACACACACACGCATACATGTACACATGCACACTCGCAAGAACTGGTATGTTCAGATCTATGACCTGTTTATCTTTAAGAAGACCATTACAGAAAACCAGAACCAATCAAAATGCAGATCTGTGGGGCCCAGTCTAGATCATACACCTACAATACAACTCCTGCACCTAAGGTTCAGGGATCATTGCAAAGAGGGGCAGAGATTGTAAGAGCCAGAGAAACAGAGTTTGCTGAGAGAGTGAGTGTCCTAAGAAAGTCAGAACCTATACCCATTAAGTCTCATCAACAGCTCTGCCTTTGCCAGGGATACACAAAGAACCCCTCCTCCAAATGTCTTGAAATTAGTTACACCATTCCAAAATATTCAAAGAAATCACAAGAGAACTTAGAGTATGTCTTAAATGGAATAAAAATGGAAACAACATTGAAAATTAGGGGGAGCAGCTAATGCAGTATTCAGAGGGAAATTTATAGCTCTGAAACACTCCAATATGAGATTACTTTGGGAAACTAGGGAAAGAAGTAATTCAACTAGAAATAAAGAGACGAAATGATAAATCTTATATCTGACAACTGAATGTATCAGGCTTTGCTGACTCCCATGGGAGCCCTTACTTTTTTGGAGGAGGGGATGGGGGTGGGTCATGGGAGGGAAGGCTGAGGGGGAGCGAGAGGAGAGATGAGAGGGGGATCTGTGGTTGGTATGTAAAATGAATAAAAAAATTTCTTAAATAAAAAAAAGAAAAGAAATCTTGGAGCTGAAATAAATGATAATTTTTAAAAAAATCAAAGACATTTAAAACTGTTCTTTGAAAAGATTACCCATAAAACTCTACTGCTTCAATGTAAACAAACAAATCAAAAGCTGTTGTTAGCACCAACTGTGGCTGCTTTGGATGGTGGAATGCTTTCCCTTAAGTCTGGACGAAAGACTAAGGATGTCACCTGCTGCCATTTGCCCTTTGCATTGTTCTGGAAATGCTAATGTGTAGAATAAAGCAAGAAAAAGAAATTAAAGACATACAAATTTCAGAAGAAAATGTAAACCTATCTTTATTCAGAGAGGACATGATAACATACACAGAAAACATTAGAGATCACAAAGCTACAGTCAGATCTAAGAAGTGAATTGATTATTATACTAGAACCAATTAGAAATTAAAACATCATTAACAACAGCATCAAAAATAACATATATGGATAATCTTGACAAAACGCATACATTAAACCTACAAAGGCTACTGAAAAAATTAAAGATTTCTGTAAGGTTTAACGTTGTTTAAGGATGTCAGTTTTCTCTAAGTAACCTCTGCATTTAACATAATACTCATCAGGTGAGGTGGGTCAGTGGTTAAGAACACTGGCTGCTCTTCCAGAAAACAAATGTTCGATTCCTAGCAACCACATAGCAGCTCACAACTGTCTGTAACTCCTGTTCCGGGAATCCATTGCCCTCATACAGGCATACCTGCAGGCAAAACACCAATGTTCATAAAACAAAAATAAATGAATAATTTTAAAAAAACATAATACCAATGACAATATCTGGATAAAGACAGACATGTTGACCAAGTGTGTAGTGTAAGGCCCAGAGAAATCACACATAGACCAGCACTGGAGGTCTGAAAAAGGTACCAACAAAACTCAGAAACAGTTGTGTTTCTAACAAATGACGAAACAATGAGATTTCTATGTGCAAAATAAGAATTTCAGGGTTTGAGGGTGTGGTCCAGTTAGTAGATGCTTCACTATATACATGAAGCCTGGGTTCAACACAAGTATCAAATTTAAAAAAGTATGATATTATACTCCTACAGTCATAATCCCAGCACTTGGGAGGTAGAGGCAGGAAGGTCACAAGTTCAAAGCCAGCCTGGGCTACCTGAATCCCTGTCAAAAGAAAGAAGAAGAATAGGAGGAAGAGAAAGAAAGAAAGAAAGAAAGAAAGAAAGAAAGAAAGAAAGAAAGAAAGGAGGGAGGGAGGGAGGGAGGGAGGGAGGGAGAGAGGGAGAGAGGGAAGGAAGGAAGGAAGGAAGGAAGGAAGGAAGGAAGGAAGGAAGGAAGGAAAAGAGAGAGGTTGGGGAGGGAAGGAGAGAAACAAGCTTCAACCTTATGCCGTATTTTAAATTTAATTCCAGGCTGGAGAAATGGCTCAACAGGTAAAATCACTAGTCAAACAAGTTTGAATGCCTGAGTTTGATCCATGGAAAACACACACACACACACACACACACACACACACACACACACACACAGTTGATGCACTCCTGCATCTGTAATCCCAGAATTCCTGTGGTGAGATGGGAGGCAGAGACCAGGAATTAGCCAGAAGTTGCCCTGACAGCTAACCTAGAGTATTCCAAGCATGGACAAACAAGAGACCCTGATTCAAAACAAGGTGGAAGGTGAGCGTTGACTCCCCAGAAAGTGTGCTCTGACTATTACATGCATATTGTGGCACATGTACACACACACACACACACACACACACACACACACACACACACAATTAAATAAATACATTTACTTTCAAACAGATCTAGACCTAAGTACAAAAGCTGAAATAAGACTCTAAGAGAAAATAAATCCTTGTGACCTTCAGTTAGGCCGTTTTGTAAGCTAGAATACACAAAGCATGAACCATTAACGGAAAAAAGAGTTAGTTAAATTGAATTTCATTGAGATTAAACCTTTTTCTCAAGTCAGGCATGGTTGGCAAAGGATCTGGGGCTTGTGGCTGTCCTGGGTTACATAGGGAGACTGAGAAATACAGAGGGCCAGTGCTATGGCTTAGCAAGTAAAGATACTCCCTGTTAAACCTGAGTTCAATTCCAGGACTCACAGGGTGAAAGGAGTTATCAACTCCTGGAAGTTGTCCTATGACCTCCACACACATATTGTGCCTTTGTATTTCTCATCCACACTCACCAGAATTAAAGAACTAAAATGTAACAATGTTTTAAAGTCAGGCAATGGTGGCACACGCCTTTAATCCCAGCACTCTGGAGGCAGAGGCAGGAGGATCTCTGTGAGTTTGAGGCCAGCCTGGTCTACAGAGCAAGTTCCAGGACAGCCAAGACTGTTTACACAGAGAAACCCTGTCTTGAAAAACAAAAAAGAAAAAAAATTTAAACGCAACACAAATTTGGAACAAACCAAGAACTTACCCCCAGATGAACGGATAAGCAAATCTGTCATCTCTAGTCAATGGGCAGCTGCTGGACAATGTGTAGGAGATAAGGACTGTTGTACTCCTTAACAGAGGTGGCCTCAACAATGCCGCTCTGAGGCAAAGAAGCAAACCACAAGAATGAATGGAAATTTAGAAAAGCCCAAGGTAATCTACAAAGGTCAAAATCAGAACCAGTAGCTGTCTTGGTCTGGCTAGGGGTAAGGATGACTGCAGTGGAGCTTCATAAAGTGATAAAGGTGATACAGCTGGCCGAGCATGTGCATCTGTCCAAGTTCACGAAATATAAAGGAGGTGCATTCTATTGCTTATAAACTGTATGTCCATAATGTTGCTGTCTAAAGCTGATTGTACGTGACTGTGTGTGTGTGTGGATGGACAAGTGTGTTTACATATGCACACCATGTTGTGTGTGAAGGTCAGAGGACAACTTTTGGGAGTCAGTCTCCTTTCACCTGGTGGGTCCCCGGGATTGAATTCAGGTCATCAGGCTTGGGGACAGGCACCTTTACTCACTGAACTATCTCACCTGCCCTCAGCTGCTTTTTAAAAGTGACAGAGACAGGGATAATTTGGGAGAACATGCTTAGAATTGCTTCCCTTTTACTTACTCTCTCTCTCTCTCTCTCTCTCTCTCTCTCTCTCTCTCTCTCTCTCTCCCTGTCTCTGGTGATTTTCTTCTTCCATCCCCCCCCTCCACCCCCACCCCACCCCGCCTGTGCTCCTCAGTCACAGCTTTCTTTCATTTACCCAGCTCTCTAAATATTTGAAGAGGTCTCTATCAATGGTGGCCTTCACCCACCCACCCCCACCAAAGTCTCCTCTCCTCTGGGTTAAACATTGCCAGCTCTTTAGCCTTCCACATGCTGATAAGTGGAGCTGTTAAAGCTATGTGGTTTACAGCAGGGAGGCAAGATCTGGAAGGCTTGTGGATTCCCCAGACTTCAGAGAGTACAGCTGGGCTAGGCAGCCAAAATGAAGAGAAACACAAGTAAACAGAGGTACACACACACACACATGCACACGCACACGCACGCACACACACACACACACACACACACACACACACACACACACACGAGAGGCCACAGGGTCTACAGGAAAGAATCTGTCCCTCTCAATTACAGTGCAGGAAAGAAATGATGTGACCTGGTCTAGGCCAGGCTCCCGCTTTAGGCCTTTGATTAACTTTGTCCTGTGCAGCAGAACTAGGACCTGGACTGTGCCATTGTCCATGACTCACGTCCCTTTTCAAACGTCCTGTGTTCTGTAAGCACCGAGTCCTTACAATGCCTTCACATATTTTCCCATCTCTCGTTCTCTTCCTAATGGCTCTCCTAACAATCAGTGGACAGGATTTTATTTGGATCAACAACTCATTAAATCTCTTTCCTTTCTCTGTTTCTTCTTCTGGCCTATAACGGGATAGCAACATTCAGTTCCAAAGCCTGATTATGGCGATTAAGCTATGTGTGACCCTTTCAGTATCAAGTGTTCCCTGCTGTTTACTCAAGGAGGAGGAGAGAAGTCTTGCAAGCTTCCACACAGAATTAGAATAAGAAGTGCTTTATAAAGAGGAGGGAAGAGATGCCTGGGATTGAAAGTCTCCTTTATAGCCTGAGAAAATCCTTCACCCTAAATCCCTTCTGACTAGTTGCTTGCTACCGTGGCTGTCGGGAAGTATAGACGAGTTGCTTGTGGGTGAACGTGTTCCTCTGCACAGAGTAAAGGTCGGGAGGGTTTTGCAGAGATGGAGACGTGCTAATCTACCTTCCCGGACCACAGCCTTCTCCTTGCATTCCACACGTACCATCTGTCTTCCCTCCTCCTGACCCATCCTCCTCCTCCTCTCTTTCCTACTTTCCACTGTGCTTGTTTCAGCCCAGGGACAACAGAAAAGGTCTCTTTTTTTCTCAGTTGGTGGCTTAGTTATCCTGGTGTTCTAGTGGAGTCAGATATTGCAGATCCCACCTAGTCAGGAGAAAAGAAGAGAATGCACACGGTCTGTCTCAAATCTTAGGACGTGTTAGGACCCCGGAGGACACCAAAACCAGGGATTTACCTGTTTGATGAGGGAATTTCCTTTGCTTTCCCTTAATGTTTAAATTCCTACCATAGTCAGAAAGTTCTGTGTTTTCTCTGTATTCTACCCCCCAGCAGCACACATATACACACTCACACACACACACACATACACACTTACATTCACATTTATACACATATATACACACTCAGACACATACATACATATACACTCAAACTCACACATTTCACATCCATATGCACTCAAATTCACACACATACACATACATACACATATTCTTATACACATGCACATATATACACATTTACACTCTCATACATACACATACATACACACTCATTCACACTCACATACATATATACACTTATACATAGACATACATACACACACTCACCCACATACATACACATATTCACACACATACATACATATACTCTCTCACACTTATACACATATACATATATACATAGTCACCTCCTCATACTCATGCAAACACACACATACATTCATCATGTCATGATTAGTATTTTTTCTCTTAGTCCATGCATCATTTCAATATTATTCTATTATTATTATGTTTATTTTAAGTTAGTATTCTGAGGATGGCCTTGAACTCCTCGTCTTCCTGCTCTAGAATGCTAGGGATCCAGGTGTGGAACACCACACTGGGTTGGTACAGGCTGCCCAGAGCCTTGTGCACGCTAGGCAAGCACCCAGCCAACTGATTTCCCTTTTTAAATATCCCACCTTCTACCCCCAGAACCAGTTTGAAATGTTATTTCATTAATGCCAACTTTTAGAATGTTTATAAAGCTGCAATTTGAAATTTGAAAATTCAAACTCTTTGAGGAAGAGAAAAAGATTAAGAAGCTATCCAAAGCATATTTGCCAAGAATTTTTTACCTGACCATCACAATTTAAGGGGAAAAGAAATTCTTACATTTTTGATTCATTTGTGCCTACTTCATCAAATGGTTTTACAAAAGCTATTTGATGATCTACTGGATATTGGATCCTTAAAACTTTCCAATGTAGTTTCTCTTTGTGTGTTTTACCCACCACTGTGTGCCCATGTTTAACCCACACATATCAAATAGACCCATTACTAGAACAAGTCTGCTCCCCCAGTCTTTGAGTTTTCTCTTTTCTCTGACCGAAGCACTCAATCTTTGATACTGCCACGTTTAACTCCCTTTGTCTCCCTTGTTTGAAAGTCCTCTTTTCAAAGCCGCCTACTTATACCACACTATCAATAACTAAGTTGTGTGTATTGGCTCCAAACAACTGAACCAATTAAGACTTGGAATCAAGGGACTAGGGAGCTGGTTCCATGGGTCACCATTTCTGCTGGGCAAGCACGGAGACTGAGTTCAGACCCTTGTCACTCATATGATATGCTTGTGAGCACCTCCAACACCAGTGCTGAGGGCATCGGCAGGCAGAGTCCGGGCTTGCAGACCAGGCAGTCTAGTGGAAAGGCTCCAGGTTGAGTGAGAGAGAACCTGTCTTGAAAGAAAGAGAGCACGTGCGTGAGCGAGAGAGAGTGAGAGAGAGAGAGAGAGAGAGAGAGAGAGAAGAAAAGGGGGAAATAAAGGTGGCTTGGAAGTGACTAATGAAGACGTCCTGATTCACTTACATGTTTTCACATGTGAACACACATAACACACACATACGCTGAAAAAAAAACTAAATAAAAAAATGTTCAAGGTCTGGACATGGTAGAACACACTTGTAATCTTAATAGGCTGAGCCAGGAAGATTACTAGTTTGAGGCTAGTATGGGCTACATAATTAGACACTGTCTCAAAACAAAATAAAAATAAAAAAATAATTTAAATGACCTTGTAGTACATCTAGTGAAAATGTCTCACTTTAGAAGTCTAAAGGAGCCAAGTGGGGCCACTCTGTAGTCCTGCGCTCCTGAAGGTCCCCGTTCTCACCATGTACATGGGCTTCTTTTGCTGCTGTAGTAAATGGCACGCCCAAGTGACTTATGGAAGAGACAGTTTGTTTTGGCTGATGGTTCTAAAGGGAGCATCCATAACAGGAAGGGAGGCATGGCAGCCAGTGTTTGGAAGCTGGGAGATCACATTTTCAACCATGCACAGAAAACAGTGAACTTGAAGTAGGACAAGGCTACGAACTCTAGAGACTGTCCCCAGTGACATACTTCCTCCAACAAAACTGCACCTCCTAAAGGTTCCATAACCTCCGCAAACAAGACCACCACCTAAGGCCCAAGTGTTCCAGTGCCTGAGCCTGTGGGGACATCGCTTGTTCAGTGCACTGTGCTGTGGGTACCCCAGTGTTCCAGTGCCTGAGCCTGTAGGGACATCGCTTGTTCAGTGCACTGTGCTGTGGGCACCCAGGACCTTCCAACATCTGTCCTTCTAGCTCTACTTCCCACTACTGTGTCCTTGCTCTGTGCACTCCAAATCATCAGTCTTCTTGCTGCTCCTTGAAAAGCCAGAACACGTCCACTCGACGACCTTCCGCTGCTTCTTCCATGGCCTGGAATAGTCTTTACATAGACATCCTCATAGTAGGACTGGGACTGTATAGCTCAGTAGGTAGATTATCAGCATGAATGATTAGGTAGATTAGCATGCGTGAGGCCCTGGGTTGGATCCCCAGCACCACATATAACCAGGTGTGGTGGCACATGCTTGTTATCCCAGCATTTAGGAAGTGGAGGCAGGAGGATCTGAAATTCAAGAGCTGAAGGCCAGCCTGGACTACATGAGACCCTTTCTGAGAAAGAAGGAAAGGAAGGAAGGATTCCTCCTGGAGATAACTTTACCTTTTTTATTCAAAAAGTATCTTACTCTTTTCGACTGCTTCACCCTCTAATAGGTACACAGTTCCCTTACTGGGCTTGTTATTAATTGTCTCTTCCTGTTGTGATAGAAGTGCTCCAAGGTGAGAAGCTTGTTTGTGACATTGTATCTCTGTACCTAGAAGAAGGCTAATTACAGGGCATTGTGCAAAAGGAAGCATTGGGTCCACCCAGCTAAGCTCAGGTCTACCAGGGCAGACTCCATTCTACTTAGTCTGTTCAGATTTGTCCTGTGGAGAGTCTCTGGGAGCTCTTTCCCCAGGGAAACGTAAACAAATGTTACCACCACCCTTAAAGGGCACCAAAAGACAAACCTTCAAACTTGGGGAACAAATGAGCCTATTGTGTTTACTTCCAGAGCGTGGATGAGGGGTCACTTCCAGAGCGTGGATGAAGGGTCACTTACAGGAGCATAGATGACCCCAAAGCAGCAAAACCCAAGTCCCACTCCAGTGTTGATCATGACTCCCCATGGCTGCGTAGACGGAGGCCCCTCCCATTAGCCTTCCATCCTGGTGTACTTTTGCACCACCTGAGACCATAAGACCACTTGCAATTAGGTCAGAATTACAGACAGCTGGCTGGGAAGTACAGAAGGGAGGGGCTGGATTCCCAGGTGAGGGTCCAAGGACCCTCTGCATCCCCCTCTTCTGTGTGCGAATGTCAACAGCCTAGAGTCCTGATCTCAGGGGTCTCTTGCAAGGGCTCCACAGCCACTCTGATGAAAGATGGTGGCTGCTGTGCTCAGAGAACAGCTCTCTATAAACGGAGCTGTTTAATTAACTGAATTCGCACGACCCCTCTCACTACAGCCTTGCCTAGCAGTGTGTTACTCTGCCCTGGGTTATTCACATTTTAAGGGTAAACAGCAGGAAGAGGGCCTTGAACCTGAGACAATGAGCCTTTATTAGGGCATTCCAGGCTGTATGGCGTGAAGTATCAGTTTACCAGCGTAAGTATCTGTTCAGTCTAGGTTAAATTACCCTACCCGCCTGGATTGGCCAAAATCTTGTTAAATTAATGCAAAATAAGTTGAAGAACAAAATAATGGAACAAATGCGAAGTGGAAATTGCTTCCAAGCCTGAGTCTAATATAGTCAATGCTCTGGTTAGGAAGGATAGCTTGTGCAACTTTAGGAAATGTAGTTGGAAATAAACCGCCACTGTGATTTTTAAAGAAGATGAAAACACACAGCAAAAAAAGTGTAGGTGTGAATTTACAGTGCAGGGGGAAGAGGTGGAGGTGAAGTTTGGACATGTGAGAGGATGAGAAAGCCTTGGAGGGCTCACCCCAGCGTGGAAGGAGATGTCCAGGCGGCTCCTGAAAAAGTCTCTGTATTTTTGACCAGCCTGATCACTGTGGGGTCAGATAGGCCAGCTCAACTTAAATATAGACAGGGACCGAATGGGTGCAAATATATTAAGAAAACAAAATTGTTTTGATGTGTGACAAAATGAAGGAAAAGTAGTTGATTGGTTTGGGTGCGAGGAGATAGCTTTGGGACAGAATAGTCAATGAAAGCCATGAGATATCCAAGAATAAATATGGCAATATGATCCCATTGATGAAATAAGTTGATTAAATCTTATTTAGCACACATAAAGACCATTTCTGGAACTTTGTACAAAACAATCAACAGTTACTTTTACATTTTTTCATTTGTGTGTGTGTATGCGCATGTGGTTATGTGCTTATGTGTGTATTTTCTGTGTGTGTGTTTATGTGTCTGTGTGTATACACCTGGTTATGTGTTTATGTGTGTGTGTGTACATGTATGCACATGCACATGCATTTGTGGGTATGTAGATGTCTCTGGAGGACAGAAGAGGGTGTCAGATCCTTTGGAGCTGGACTTACAGGTGGTTGTGAACCACCCTGTGTGGGTGCTGGGAACCGAACTCAGGGCCTGTGGAAGAGCATCACAAACTCTTAACCATGGAGCCCTCTCTCCAGCCCTGACATGTTTACTTTTGAGCAAAAGATATAGACACTGGAAGATCAGTGTTGGGCAGAAGAGTGGACAAAGTCTAGAAAATGCCGCAATGAAGTTTGTTACTTTTTGTGCTAAGTTAGAGTTTTAAAGATACATTTCTGAAAAGAGAGCAATATTATAGACATTAAAAACTAGGTTTCTTTCTGGTGTTTCTGTAAATAAGCCTCAGCATAGTGCTTTTAATTTACTTGTAAAATCCATTTAAACTTTTACTGACACTAAAAACTTGCAAAAAGTTCTATGATTCCTTTCAGCTCTCTTTCTTCATCGACAAAGACATAATGGCACTAATGGACTCTAAGAGTTACTGCAAAGTTTAAGTACAACAACACACACAGTGTTTCCTTTGTCTTCCGGGGCCTTCCATCCATCCACATAGCTGTCCTCACTTCACAGTTACCTGCCACCACCTTCCCCTCCCCACCCTCCCTGGCCCAATGCCCCTGGGTACCCACTTCGCTCTGGGGATGCTTTGTTAGAGCTTATTTGAGAAGGATCCTGACTATTGCTTGTCCCTGGTTGAGGTGAAATTGACCCTCTGCTATACTTCAGAGGTGGGCCTCGATGGGGTAAAGGAATCTCTGTGCCCATTTACCAGAGTGACTATAGTTGGCTTAGAAGTCACCTTGTGACATAGTCAGACCCAGGCAAAGGCCCGTGTGACACAGTCAGACCCAGGCAAAGGCTAGGATGTTCTGGCCAGGGCAGTCACGCCCACGCTCTTTGTCTATCAGAAGATACTCTTCCCCTGAACGTTGTGATGTGAATATTTGAGATCTGGAGTTACTAGAGCATTTTGCTACCAGGAGTAGAAGAGCTAGGAAGAAGTGAACATTCTCCCTGTTCCCTTTACACAGTCTAGGCTGGACTGGCACTTAAGGACAATAATGGTCACAGGTTGTTGAGGTATTTTATCAGCATTACTCTGGAAGTGTCCATGAGGGTGTTTTTGGATGAGATGAATATGAATCTATGGACAGGATAAAGCAGAGTGCCCTGCAGCCAGCCTGTATAAAAGGCCAGGAGTGAGGAGGGCTCCTGCCCTGTTCCTGGAGGAGCAACCATCCCGCTGGGCTCCTGCCTTCACACTTGAACTGTACACCAGCTCTTTTCGGGTCTCGGATCTGCTTTACATTAAAACGTACCTCAGAGGATGGGGGAATGAAAGTGAGTATTTGTACAGGTGTGTGAAAATATCGCAGTGAAACTCACCATTTTGTAGGATGAATATATGCTAATGGTGTAAAATAAAACAGATACGCTACAACATGATGTGACGTGGCAGGAGCTGCCCCTTCAGCTCTCCTGGGTCTCAGCCTTCCTGAACCCTCACCTCTCCCAGCCTCCCAGCTTTCTACTGTAGATAGGATTTCTTTTGCGTCTTGCAGAATCATATGAACTGACTTTTTCGGAGAGATTCTCAGTGTAAGTGTTCTCCTCACTCAACAGTAGTGCTTTCCCGCCGTATCTAAGGCTGTTAGCCCACATTGTTGAGGAGACAGCAATGGCCTCCCGAGTCAGTTGCTATGCAAGGCAGTGCTAACCTGCTTCTTGGCTTCTAAACTTCTAGACTTGTAACTAGGCTCAAGTCCCTGCAGAGGGGTAAGGATGCAGTACAAGCTGAAACTGTGAGCTGTATAGAACTCTAAAACTGCTGCTGAGGAGGCCAACTCCAATACTAAATGCTCAAAATACACCCAGCGAATCAAGGACCAGTCACTGGGACAAGGATTTATGTGGTAAGCCAGCAAAGCTGTGGAAGTGGAACACCAGTATCCTAAAAGATCATCGTAACTCAACACAGGCTTTAAGATCGTTTTGTGCAGTCTTCATCTTCAGGTGGAGGTGGTTGATAAAATCTAATTGCTGACAATCTGTTGATTTGTATCACTCATGAAGGGGTCTGGGTGAGTTGGGGGAGTCCAGGTAAATCAGCCCCTGATGAGAGCCTTGTTCTCAGAAATAGTTTTTTCCTAGGAAGGAGGGAATAGAGCATGGAGGCTGAGGTCCTCTGCTTGTCTTCTGATCCCATTGACATTTAAATCAGTATTCCGAGCAAGGCACTTTCCCCTATAGAATGTAGGTGGAATTCATTCAGTCAGTGGAACACATTAGGGACAATAGAAAAGGCTGGTGTCCTCCCAGAAGGACTTCTGTAAATTGTCTTTGGACTTGAGCTGAGACATCTCTGGGGCTCCAGCCAGCTAGACTCTTCTACAGTTTGTGTGAACTTGTTTGTTAAAATCTCTCCCTGCTCTCTCTTTCTTCCAATATATACAGTCTATTGGTTCTGGAGAACCCTAATATAGCATGTGATCAGACTTTGTGTTTATTTTTTTTAATGTAATCTTCAAGATAACCTTACTTAGGTTACAGGTTACCTAATAAAAAGACAATGTTGAAGTTTATTCTTCTTCTTTGGGATAATGACTGTAAGGCCAGATAGGAAATGTTGTTAGTCAGGTATGTCAAGTAAGTAAAACTTACCCTAATAAGAACAATCAATGGAGCTGAGGCTGGGCATGCTGCTCAGCTGGGTGAGTGGAGACATTCCTGGACTTCTGCTGCAGCACTGCAGATACAGTGGTGCACATCTGTAATCTCAGCATCTGGAGTGTGGAGTCAGGAGGGTCAGAAGCTCAAGATCATCCTTGGCTATATAAAGAGTCAAGGCCAGCCTTAGATACAACAGATTCTGTCTCAATACGTCTACAGAGCACTCCCGAACCTACGGCTCAGGGGACACTGGAGAAGAGGGGACAGAAAGATTGTAAGGGCCAGAGGTTGAGGGAGTTTGCTGTGAGTCTGAGTCTCTTAGTAATATCAAAAGCTACACCCATAAAGTCTCAGCACCATGACTGCCCAAATGTGAGCTGAACAAGGACAACACCAATGGGCATGCCAAAGTAGACAGGCAAAAGCCCACAAGGCTCAACCCTACGCAAAGTACTATAAGCAACTGAGGAAAACGGGGAGCTCCTGCTGTAGCCCTCCCTGGGGAAGAACACACCAACTGGTTGTCCAGTGCCAAATGGTCAGTCCTGAAGGCATGCACACAAGTAACCTCATGTGGACTGAACAGGATATATTTAGGAATATGCATGTATATACATATGTGCATGCAGTAACAGTGAAGAAAGAGGCCATGGATTTGAATAAGAGTGGGGAGTGGTATACAGGAGGACTTGGAGGGAGGAAAGGGAAGGAAGACATGTAATTATATTATAATCTCAACAACAAAATAAAAAGTACATAATGTATACTTTTATCTATATATGAACTAAAGAACTTGGAAAATGACTACAGCTAGTTTCATGTAATATCAGTATTAGTGTGACTCAGGAGTTCTAAGCCAGGCTTAGCATAGACTTTTATATACATATGTAATTTATTTTGCTTCACTCTGAATGAGATTCTTGTCCCTTGAAACCAAAATAGCCCAAAGTAATATACCTACCTCTCCTAAGGATAGAAGAGCACACACTGAGATCAAACAGTTAATTAAAATAAAGATCCAATGAATAAGAATTACATAATAAAGACGGAGGAAGAATGGCCTTACCAGAAACCCTAGGCTAAGGATAATTGCTGTAATTGGGAACAAAAGTTATCTCTGACTTTCTTAGCTGCCAAGACAAAAAGAAATCAAAATGAATAACCTTATTCCTGTTAAATAAAGAATATATCATTTCATCAAGAAAAAAAAAGATGCTGGACAGTGGTGGCGCACGCTTTTAATCCCAGCACTCGGAGGCAGAGGCAGGAGGATCTCGGTGAGTTCCAGGCCAGCCTGATCTACAGAGTTAGTTCTAGGACAGGCAGGGCTGTTACACAGAGAAACACTGTCTCAAAAACTGAGAGAGAGAGAGAGAGACAGAGAGAGAGAGACAGAGAGAGAGAGACAGAGAGAGAGAATGTTTCTTGAACTAAACTTCTGAGAATAAAGTAAGTTGTTAGGGACTTTTACATAAGGATCACTGAGAGAAAGAGCTTAGAGGTATTTATTGAACTTTGTCAGTGATTTATTGTGATCAAAATTATATGAATTTATAATTTATATAGGTTTATTGTGATCAAATTGTATGAATCCCTGGCCATCTGCCCATGGGATGAACTCTGGCAATGTTCATCTCTAGCTCAGATATAAGGTAGAAGAGAATACTTCTTGATGAGAGAAACTTCGTCTTTGTAATATCACAGAGTTCAGTGATGTCAGGCCAACAGTGCAGTCATCTCCTGTACTACTTGAAAACTTGTGAGTCGTTGTCATTCTGAAGAGACAGAGGAGAATGAGTCACTAGAGCCATGCATACACAGCAAATCCCAATGCATATCAGGTTCATCTGTCTGATAGGGTGACTAGGCTAGCAGAACAGCCTAGAGACGAGTCTTATGATATCTTTAGGGACAAAATACAGACATGTTTGGGCTATCAAATGAGCTAGTTCACTATAGGACCCAGACATTAGAAGTAAATGACTTCTGATGTTCAGCTCTACAGATATGTCAGATACAGTCTGAGCTCCACACAAGTAAGGTTGTCATGGTAACAGTTAAGCTGCTGGTCTGTCCACCAGTGCCCTTTCCATTTGATAAGATTAACAGTATCGTGTTTTGCTCTAACTAGGATGGAATGCAAGTGGTAACTCTTTGCTCATCACTAAGGTATTTGTTTGGAGTACAGACTGGGTCTAAGGTTGGGGTTGAATATCTGAAGGCCTCTGGAAGGTTGGTGTGGAGAATCTGTGAGAAGCTGGGAAACAATCTTATCCCCTGAGAAGCTCCTGTGTTGAGAGCCCAGGAAAGTGTCTGTGGTGGAATGAGCCACAGCTGCCCTTATCAGTCATGGATCAGGGACTGAGAAGGGAGGCTTGCTGGAGTACACCACAGCTTGGACTTGGTTCTTTACCTGTTTAGCCTGCAGGAATTAGTGTCTGTGTTCCAAGGACAAGTGAAAACTGAGAAAGTCATTTCTTCACATGGCTTTCCGCCTCCGATGACAAGTCAGTGAGCTTAGGTCTGTCCTATCAGACAGCCCTAGTCCTAGCTCATTATTACTGTCTGTCTTTACCACCGCTGCCTAGTCCAAACTAAGAGACCGTCTCTTACCTGATAGATGCGGAAGGCTTCTCTGCCTGGTGTCCAGGTGCCTGGGCAGAGCAATAATTTCGTAGGAGTAAGTCAAACCGTGCGATTCCCCCTTCTAAACTCCATCTTGGGAGCTAGGGACGTAGCTCAGTTGGTACAGCACTTGCCTAGCATTCACGAAGCCTTGGGTTCTATCCCCAGCAATGCATAAATGTGGGTTCGTGGCACACAGCCATAATCCCAGTAACTGAGAGTAGAGGCAGGAGGATCAGAAGTTCAAGGCTGTCCTTGTCTATATAGTGAGTTCAAGGCTAGCCTGAGCTACATAGACTGCTTCAACAATAAGTAAGTAACTAGGCAGGCAGGCAGGCAACAATCTGCATCAGCTTTCGGAGAGTAGCTGAATCTCCACTCTGACCTGCAAAGCCTCACATGATCTAACTCTGTTCAGGAGTCTAGTGTCCTCACTGGCCACTCAATCTGAGAGCCACTGGAATTCAAGGTGTCTGACTGCTAAGTTCTCCTCATCTTCAGCCTCTTCCTTCTTTCTGCTTTTACTCTGCACTGGCTTGAGTGTCTGAGCCTCTTCTTCCTCCTTACTCTGGTAAGTTTTAGCTTATGCATCATTTCTATAGAGTTTCCTATCTGAGCAATCTCCTGCCCGCTCCTGTTTTGGCTAGATCTCTTCCTGCATAGTTCTTTTCTCAATGTAGAGTTATACATTTACCTATGTATTATTTCTCTAAGACCATAAGACTTAGTGGTAGGGACCCAGCTCCAATCCACAATCTGCATTATGGTGGGTACTCAGTGAATTAATGGCCAATGACCATAAGATATTGGAAGCCAAGGGCTCTTTCATTGGTCATCAGTATAACTAAATATGACATTGCGAAAATAGTCTGTCAAGATGGCATGGCTTTATGGAGAGATGTAGAGGAGATCTCTGACTGGGCTCCCAAACCATCTTCTCAGGTGTTAGCAAACTGAAAAAGTTACTCACAAACCCACAGGAAACTTCTAGAAAGAACTGGAAAAATTTGGTAGTACCTCTGAAGTCCTATAATAATGGTAGTTACTGAAACAGAGAAAGAGTATTTCTTGGTGTTAATGTGTTTAAATTAGACACCCTGGCTAATAAGGTTGGAGACACAGGAATGATATAGGAAATATTAGAGCCTATGCTTCCAAGAACTAAGACAAATGTTATAGTGACTCTATGAAAGATGGAGGGCCCGCAAGACAGATGTATAAGAGCACTTGTAGCTCAAGCTTGATCCTTCTTATGACTGTCCTCTGAACTCCACATGTACACTGTGGGACACATGCACCCCAACACACTCACACCCCCCAAACACGCAGGTGCGCACAGCATACACCCAGTAATAAATAAAACACTTTTCTTGGAAGATGAGAAACAGTTTTAACTATTGCACTCCACCCTTTGCAATTGAGAGACAGCCTAGTTGTCTCTGCAATTGAGTTTGTTGTTTACAGGTCAAATCTCAGAATCTTTCCTTGACCCAAACTATTTCTATTAGAGCCCAAACTAAAGCTCTTCCTTGGTTTATTTCTCTGTGAAGGGACTAACTGTTTGTGTCCCCCTCCCCCACACCAAATCTCAGCCTCTCATGTAATGGGATTTGGAGAGAGGGCATGTCGGTGATTAAGAACTTCAGAAAGGGATTGATACCCTTCCATTTGTACTTGATCTCCCTTCCTTTCCCTTCCCTTCCTCTCTTTGGCTCTCCTTCATGGACACATAGCCAGAATCTAATCTCCACCCTACAAAAGATCAGTCAGTGCATTGATCTTGGATTCCCCATTCGGGGCTGTCTGAAATACATTTCTGATGTTTAAGCTACCTAGTATATGGTATTCTTTTATAGAATATCCAAGTGACTAGGACAGACCTCCTCCCCCCAAAGCATTTTGAATCCACAACAGCTAGGAAGGAATATATATGGGCATATAATTTAGTATTCTTGACTCCATAGAAAGAGATAATGAGCATAGTGCAAATCAGATGGGAGGGTGGGCAGGAAAGTTGTCAATCTCCATGCAGATATGGTTGGACCAACCTGCTTTCCTGAGGTGACACATGTCAGAGCAAGTCAATATGGTGGATATAGTCAGATTCTTAAATAACTATGTCTCATGAGAACAGTTTTTACTGGTGTGTCTTTGGCTTTGTGACTTTATTAATGACTGATGGCAGCATGGAAAGCATTCTTATCATCTTGATCAATGTCAAAACACTAATAAAGGATGTTTGTTGGTTGTCTTGATTTCTTTTTCTGTTGCTGTGATAAAATACCCTGACAAGTGCAATTTATTTAGGATCACAGTTCAGGGCTAGAGTCTGTCAGGGCAGGAAAGGCTCGGAGGCAGGCGCTGGTCACACTGCTTCCGTTGTTCAGGAACAGAACGAAGGCTCGTTAGCAGTCGGTTTGCTTTCTCCATTTTATATGGTTCAGGATCCCCTGCCCAGGAAATGGTCCCACCCACAGTTATGATGGGTCTTCCCACGTCAATTAATTAACATAATCAGGATAATCACCTACAGATGTGCCCAGGAGGCCCATCTCTCCAGTGATTCTGTCAAGTTGACAGCTAATGTGAACCATTATGTGGCGGGACTCCAAAAGTCTTAATTAGCTGAAATGGGAGGATGCAACATAAATAAAATTTAATAAAATTAAGTATCCCATCAATTAACAAGTTAACTTTAAGATTGTATCAGTTGAATATACAGTGTGCATCTTGACATGTTTTTGTGGCTCAAAAGCATGAGTTAATGGGACGAGAAATTTACTAACAAAGTTAACAACATATTTTGTCCACATTGGGGCCAGAACAGGAACCACTGTGATTGTATTCTGATCATGCCTGAAACACTAGATCAGAAACTGGATCCCTAGCTCTCAAAGATGAACAAGTGGGTCCCCAGAGCGGTAGGACGTCCTTGAAGACGGCTGTGTGTTGCAGACATTTCTTCAGGAGACTAGACTCTTCAGGTGGGTGAAAGGTGGGCATTGTCAGTTTTCTGTCCCCAGGGGCAGAGGCAGTGCAGCACCGCAAAGAGGCAGTTCAGCCTTGGTTTGGAGCTGGAGCTGATGATGAGAGTTGCCGTCACAGGAAGCACTTTCCTTTTCTTTGGTGGTCTTTGGTCTAAAGTTGACTTCTCAGGTCTTAGGATGTGGATGAAAAGATGCTGCTTTGGGAGACAGAGTAAGACATGAGGGCTGGGGAGACACCTCATTTGGTAAAGTCCCTGCCACGTTTGTGTAAACCTGGCTTTGATCTCCGGTGCCCACACAGAGAGATGTATGTGATGCCATATACTTGTGATCCTTGTTCAGGGAAGGAAGAAACAGGAGGATCCCTAGGGCTTCATGGCCTGCCAGCCTAGCCTACTTAGAAAGTTCTAGGCCAAAGAGAACTTGTCCTAAAACAATAGGGAAGCTCCTGAGAGATTCGTCTCTCACCTGCACATGTGCTAACCTTGGGCTCAAAATCACGAGACTTGACAACCATTTTGCTTCTTCCTTAATCATTCTGATAACTGGGCGGCAGATCTTATTGGAGATGTTTTGGTCCTTCTTATTTTTAAACATTTGTCTAAAATTTGTCCGTGTTTTGCCTTGAGCAATAGTAGAGAAGGCAGAACCACAGCTTTACCTAGCTGCATTGTTCCAGAAGAATCTGTTTCACTGAAGTTGCTGTGCTCCTTTCATATTGTGCTGTGAACTCAATTGACCATCCTTTAGTCAGTATTCTAGTAAATTCTGAATGGTCTTCAGAAAGGACAGATTGGCATTACCGTTACCATTACCACTCATCTAAAAGCAGACACCAGGTCTGGTTCTGGACACAAGAATAAATTGTAGGTAGGAAGAGTTAATGCTTTCTATCTAAAGCTAAGATTAGGTTTCAAAATGAGAGCAAGCCTGAGCCTGCCTATGCTGTAGCCTCAGCTACCTTGGGAGGAAGGATGCCGAGGCTGGGTAACAGCTGGGGCTTGTAGAACCTGGGTACATCAGCCACATCTGCCCTTGAAAGCCTCCCAGGTCCAAACTGGTGGGACTACAAAGCTGCAAGGCTTCTTGCTTTTGTGTTTACCTCAGTTAGTGTTGCCTTCCTTTGGTTACAATGTGAATGAGTTCGGAAGTCTCACTTTGCATCCTTCTGTATGGGGCAACCTACACTCTTCATGGGTGACCCAATGTTTTGCGGTCTTTATACTGTGTTATCTATATTTTTTCTTTTCTCAAGACAGAGTTTCTCTTTGTAACTCTGGGTGTCCTGTCTTCCTCTGTAGTCTTGAACTCCCAGAGCTCTGCCTGCCTCTGCCTCCTGAGTTCTGGGATTAAAGGCGTGGCCACCACTGCCCTGCTTGTGTTAGGAGTCTTCTGTCATCCTCCTCCTTTTGAAGCATCTTCCTTTGATGCTATTTTTGGGTTTAAGTAAAACTTAAACTCTTCGGGAGCAGAGTCTTAACTGTAAGCATGGTTTCATAATTTGGGATGCAGGGCAGCTGGTGGTCCAGACTGCTGACACCAGGTAGTGGAAATCATCACTCTAGATTGAGGCCCTTCTTTCCGCTTCCAGGAACATGACTCTAGGTCCAGTGTTCATCATTTCCCAACTAGGTTCAGAATATGTTTCTGACTCGAGCTTTGTTCTATATCCTGCTGTGAAAACAATCAACCTTGAAACCCGTTTCAATCAGTTCATGCCTCAATAACCCCAGTGTTTCCCATTGTGTGAAGGCTAAGTCCTTCCGTAGTCAGGAGCCTCTGATCAAAAGTCCCTCTTTTTCTTTGAAGCTTCTAATTTTCTGTCTCATTAATACCTCTAGGAGAGACAGCTTCATTCATTCACTCATTCATTCATCCATTTGCTCACTCATTCAAGGAGGAATTAATATTCATTTGTTGAGTATCAGGTGCTGGAGGTTGTGATTTTACCAGGAAACAAAGGCACAATTTCATAAGAAAAGTCAGGCACAGGGGACTTTAGTAATGTGTGTGTGTGTGTGTGTGTGTGTGTGTGTGTGTGTGGTTATGACGTCTATGCTTTTTTCTTATTCACCGTTTGCTACTGTTTGCAAGCATTTACTATGATTCTTCTCTAGTATTAAGCTTGTCTCAGATGCCGGGGGAGGAAGATGACTGAAACACTGAGAGCGTACATATGGACATGCATTTTAAGTTAGTGCATCTTGATCCATTGATTCTTCTTGAGAGCCGGGATTGGAGACAAGCCTGATCTCTGGCTGCCCTTGATCTGAGCCTCCAGAGGCTTCGATTACTGGGGACGTGTCACCACACCTGGCTGTGCTGACTCTTCTTTATAAAGAGAAATCCAGTCAGTCTGGTAGAAGAAACAGGCAGACCTAAGTCTGTCCTCTTAATTTTTCTGTCTCCTCTGACCTTCTTTGCCAAGCTTGTCCTTTAATTCCCGGACTTAACCTCTCTCCCTCTGAAATTTGCCCATTTATCTCGTCCTTCAAATTCTCCCACACACTTTGTAATCAATATATTCCACAAACAAAAGGGGTTCTCTATTCAAAGGACACTTCTAGGTTGATATAGAGAAGAAGAAACGAACATGACTCAGCCAAATGGAAGACAGAAACTACTTCTGAGCAATGTAAGAACTGAAAATAATTTTGGAGAAAAGAACTATGGGCTGGAGGCCGGGAAAGAGCGCTTTTGGTTGGAACTCTGGGATGAGTAAGATGACCTTGGACAAAGAGGAAGAAGGCATGTTTAGGGTCAGAAATGTCTTTGGGAGCCAGGGCAGGTAAGCTAGGCTGAAAGGCATGGCTAGGGGAAGAGGGAGAAGGCATTGGCCCAAACTCAGAATGCCTGGCCAGAGCCTGAAGCCTTGGAACTGAGCTCTGTGGGCACTGAGGAAACCACTGCTTTTAGAGCGTGTTTTCCTTCCAGATAGGGCCAAGATCTAGGACTAGAATTGTATTTTAGAAGGATTGATTCAAGTGCCCTTTGATGACATCAACATGACAGGAGTCACTTAGGAGAGAGGGTGTAGCTTGCCTGTACTCACTATTGATTTTCTTTTTCTTTCTTTTCTTTCTTTTCTTTCCTTCCTTCCTTCCTTCCTTCCTTCCTTCCTTCCTTCCTTTCTTTCTTTCTTTCTTTCTTTCTTTCTTTCTTTCTTTGAAGACAGGGTTTCTCTGTGTAGCTTTGCGCCTTTCCTGGAACTCACTCTGTAGCCCAGGCTGGCCTCGAACTCACAGAGATCTGCCTGCCTCTGCCTCCCGAGTGCTGGGATTAAAGGCGTGTGCCACCACCATCACCACCACCACCACCACCACCACCCGGCTTCACTATCTTAAAAATAAAAAAGAATCCCAAATTCCATCAGGGAAAGAGCTGTTTCTTAGGGTTCATATGTTTCCTTGGGTTTTAATAAAGTAGTATTTACTGTTATGTTTTAAGCTAATAGTAGTTTAATAGTAGACACTTCGTGGCGTTATTCAGGATACCTAAGTAATAGAGAAGGAGAGTTGCATATCTGAGTTAATATCCCTGCTTCCAGAAAACATTTCTATTTCTACCTTCGACAGAGCCTGTGAAACAGGAATATATTACATATTTAATTCATACACAATCGACAGCATTTGACACCCAGATAAGCAACCAGAAACAGTCTTTAGGGACAGCAAGACAGCTCAGTGTGTAAAGGAACTTGCTCTCCAAGCCTGACAACCAGAGTTGGATCCCCAGAACCCACATAAGGAGACAGAACTGACTTTCAAGTTTCTTACCCACACAAAAGTCATGACGTCTGTGTACCTGAAGTCACACACAAATTTACTCATGCAACAGAAATAAAGTATGCCCAAACTAAGTATTAATCAAAACTAAAAAGAGGCATTCTTTACTCTTAAGGGTAAAGGCGCTTCGCTGGTACCGAAAGGGAAAACAGACATTTACATTTTGATATCACAAAATTTGCCCATGCTTAATTAGCCGCATGATCAGAATGCTGTGGGAAGTTAAAGGAGTGACAAATCACTGAAAGATTCCTCTGGGAATTACAACTGAAAAAGGAAATACGTGTTATAGGTGAAAACCATCAAGTCAGCTTTAATAATTACTGAGCAAATATTGCATTCCTAGTGATGTTTCAGCCATCAGCACCTCGTTCAGAGTCTCCTAACTCCCTGAAGTTCAGACTTCTCTATCGGCTGAACCAAAATGAGCTTGTGTGTAGCCAGGCC
>CABHPP010126354.1:0-66765 GCA_902168425.1 Peromyscus attwateri | reverse complement strand
CCCCCCCTAAAAGGAAACTCACCCAAGAAATTAAAATCAAAACAAAGCAAACAAATAAAAAACATACAAACAAAATCCTTACCTTGCTTCTCTGTCTTCCCTCCAACACCTTTTTGTTTGTCCTAGTGGTATTGGGAGCTGTGGTGTGTAAGGCATTCTACCCTTTGTCCAATCAGCCTCACCCACAAAATGTTCATTTCAAGGAGCTGTTGGTCCGGTTCAAGTCCTCTGGCACATCATTATTACTGGACCCTCACCAAAACTCCTCTCAGATATCCTACTGTTGCCCCAAGTAATGGAGATCCTGTAGTTATTGTTCCACAGGACCAGTCCCTTCACACACTCCAGCAGGTCATAGATGTGGTAGATGTTAGGGTGAGCCAACTCAAGGCCCAAGATATGGGTCTGGATGGGAGCTGAGCTGGTCAATCTGGACTGCTGGGACTGTCCTCATCAGGTGAGATGTGCAGCCAGCTCTCCTAGGCTCACGCCATGGGGGCCAACGCTCCCATGTCCATGGAGAGGGGCAGGGCCAGCCGTCCCAGCGCTAGTGAAGGGTCAAGCCAAGATCAGTCAGAAGAGATAAATAAGTCCAGTATCTTTTAATAAAGAGAATTCTTAATAAAATCTACAATAATTCTAAATACAGATGCATCAAACATTGGGGCTTCCAATTTCATAAAACAAACACTAGTAGACAAAAAGGATCAGTGGGTCCTTATACAGTAAGAGTGGGTTATGTGACTGGCACACTTTTATCCCTAAATTGTTCATATAAACTAGAAATTTAAGAAATGTCAGCGTTAAGCTATAATATAGATTACATAGACCTAATGGATAAGTAGACAATATCCACCCAGCACATACAGAATACACATTTGTCTCAGCAGCCCCTGGAATCTTCATTAAAATAAACCACCAGAAAGGTATCATGAGACTGGAGGAAGGTATCATAAGAGAGAGGGGGAATGTAAAAAGTGATAGGATGCATGTGATGAGGAGGCAGAACAGAGAAGAAAGGAAATTATGGGAAGATGTCTTGGGGTATGGAAGGGGCACTGGAAGAAGCAAATGAATTAGAATGAAATATAATGACATGTAAGAAACACAATTTTGTATGCTAATCTGAAATAAAATTAAATGTACCACCTTAACTTAAAAAAATACTTTAAAAATACTTCACAAAATTTCCAAATAAAATACAATAAAAAGCAGGTAAACATGTGAAAACATGCTGAACAAACAATGTTAGTTACTAGAGAACACAAGCTGAAAGCATAATGTACCAAGGCCACAAGCACCTGGGTAACTAAAATTTAAAGGTTTAACAGCGCCAAGCATGTTTCCACGAAGCTGGAGAAAATCACAACTTTAACAATGTTTAGTCTTGAGTTAAAGTCAAGTGTAAACATTATTTGATGGGTTGACGGACAATTCTGGGACTGGGTCACAAGCAGCAGTTGCTTTGAGGGCATAGAAGAAGGGGTCTTGGCTTATGGTTCCTTTGACATAAGGGCTGAGAACAGCCTGTGTTGGTCTCTTAGTCTTGTTAACTGGAGGCTGTACAAGGGAGTGATGCAAATCCTCCTATTTCTCTCCCCCTGGGTAGCTCCATGGATATAAGAATGAATGAGTCATTGAGTCATATAGACATGTACACACTGCTGCATGTAAATTGTTATCCATTAACAATTACACTAAATATAAGGAAAACATATTGAGTAGGGAATTCCTTCTTATTTTATGATTATTGGGAGGGGTATGCCTGTAGAGGTCAGAGGACAACTTCCAGGAATTAGTTCTCTGCTTCCATCCTGCTGAGCAGGATTTCCCTTGTTTCTGCTACTCTGTAGATGCCAGGCTACCATCTGGGTGATTCTCTTGTTTCTGCTTACCATCTCACCACAGAACTGCTGATATTATAGGTTTATGCTGCTGTATCCAGCTCTTTTTGGGTTTGGGGATTGAATTCTGGTTGCCAGTTTTCTGAAGCAAGCATTTCTACCCTGGGTCACCTTGCCAGTGTAAGAACAGAGAGTATTAGCATGCTGATTGTTTAATGCTAAGTGTTCAATAAAGGCTATAATCATGTGCATTTTTCATTCAGAAACACATGTGTTTCAGTTGATTTCAAATCCATTTTAAGGCTGAATATTGTTTTAAAACCACGAATACACATATGAAGGAACCAACATCAGCTTGTAGGTGAATGTTGTAAGCCAATGGTTTAAACTCTATTTTATGTGAAGAAAGAAGAAAGCCATGATTTATAGGCTACAACCCAGCACTGTTCATGTCAGATGCAGAATATATCACACTGTGGACAGCAGCTATGAACCTGACATCAGCAGAATGACCTTTCCTTCTGGTTGCCCGAGATAAACAGCTTAACATCCCAAATAAGTTACACAAATGTTTATCTCGGGCAGCTGCAAAAATGGGGCATATTTATAAACCACACTTTGTGTTTCATATTCTTCTCTGAGGACTTCAAAGACTGGTCTTTTCCTTATTACTATATCTCTCATATTTACCCTCTACTTCTCAATTTCCAGGGTCAAACTATAACTCAAGACCTTGAACTCCATTTATCATGGAGAATGAAGATGTTGTAATAAGAAAGTTTATGACACTTTTTACAAAATTTTATTAGATTCTACTTTAGTAATGGAATTCCCAGGCTGAGGGGCCGTTTGACTGAGCCAGATAAGCTCATATTACAGCTTACAATGTTAAACTCTTTCCCCGTGTTATTAAAATAACATGGGGGAAATGTCATCATTTCCTTTTTGTCCTCAATTTTTAGGGGTGTGTGTGTGTATGTGTGTGTGTGTGTGTGTGTGTGTGTGTGTGAGAGAGAGAGAGAGAGAGAGAGAGAGAGAGAGAGAGAGAGAGAGAAACATACATACACATGCAATCCTATGTGTATGTGATAGTGACATATGTGTACCCCCATATGTGTGAGTGCCTACAATATGTACAACATGCATACACATACTCACCGCACACACGTAATTGTGCATTTAAAATTATGAAAAAATACTGATATTAAAAATTCATTTACTTTATGAATGAGGATGTAAAAATTGAAATTAAGATTGGTTATTATAGATGAGTTGTTTTCATTTTGGACCTTGGCTTTTTCTCCCTCCCCTTCTGTGAGACATGGTTTCATGTAGTACAGGCTAGCCACAAGCATGTTATGTACAAGGCTCACCTTAAACTTCTGACACTTTTGGTTCTATTTTCCAAGTGGTAGGGTTATAAGCACACATTGTCACACCTGGATATTGAGTTTTAGTTTTAACAGTTTTCACTATTTTATCAGCACTTGACAATCTGAAATTGGAGTTATTAGCTGCCTGGGCTGAATTATGTCCCCTTTAAAACTCATATCAAAACCCTCCTCTCTAGTGCTCCAGAATGTGAATGGCTGTATGTAGGGCCTTTCAAGATATTATTAAGGCTAGCTGAGGTTGCTGTGTGGTTTCTAGTCTGACTGGTGTTCTTTTAGGAAGGAGTTAGGACATATACCCAGGGGACAGACCATATGAGCACATGATAAGAAGGTGGCCATCAATAAAGCAAAGGGAGAAAGCTTGGAAACAACTTGGTTGTAGACTTCCAATTTCCAGAGCCGTTGAGGAAATAACTGCTGTGCAAGCTGTCCAGTCTGCAGCACTCTGCTATGGTGTCGAGAACTCAACAAGATCCAGATATCCACATTTACAGTGGAGAAGGCAGGCTTAGAGAGGACTGGGCAGGGCTTGGGCCTAACTGTACTATCTCCCACGGCATTGCTACTCTACAGTTGTTTCCTGTAGAGGCCTTGGTGCTGCCGCCAAAGCGATATTGAGGGAACGCTCCCTTTGGAGTAATAATGTGAGTCGGAATCCTGGCCTAGTAAGTGTTTCTAAGAATATTTGGCCTTATGTTCCCCTTTATTGATTATATTGTCCCCTAATCTCTTAGATGTTCATCATACAGAGTACAATGTCTGTGATTTCCCTGAAACATCACCCCTGGAAGACACAGCCTGAAAGTTGGAGGATAGAGGGGAGAGGGGATGCACTCCAGCACATCCATATAGCATTTAACCTTCAACATCGTGGTTCATGAAAGCCAGTTGGATGGTCCTGGCATGAGGGGTCATGTGGAAGAACTGGCTTTAAGAGTCAGGGTGTAAACAGAGGCTTTTCTGTCCCATCTGGTCCCGCAGCTGCCTTTAAAACAGTCTCTCAGAGACTTATATTAATTATACACACTAACTCTTAAATTTAAGTTAACACATTTCTATTGATCTTTGTATCGCCATATGGCCCATGGCTTACCCATGCTCTGGCATGTTGCTCCTTCAATGGCTGCTGGTGGCTGCTCTGACTCTGCCCTTTTTTTTCCCTGTATCTCTGCTTGAATTTCCTGCTTGGCTCTATCCTGCCTTGCTATAGGCCAAACAGCTTTGTTTATCAACCAATGAGAGCAACACATTTTCACAGTGTACAAAAAGAACATCTCACAGCACCAGACCTTAGAAAACCACAGAATTTTTGTAGTTAGTAAGTGAGAAGGGTTTTCAGAAAGAAAACATTAGAAGCAGAGCTACCAAGAGGGTCCAGAGCTTGAACTGAGATCCTATATAAAATTATCTTCCAGACCCTCCACCACTTCTCTGGCACATGCCCTGTTCATTTGTTTCTAGCAGGGCCAGAGTGTGACTTGGGGAAGAGTGGTTTGTCTAATTTGATGATGCATAAATGAATACTGTGGCTAAAATCTGAAGGTGTGGTTTTGGGAAAATAATAGAGAACTAGCCAAATTTAGTCCATATGGGAGTGGGTAGTCAGAAGGAAGCCTGTGGAGGCTTTGCAGTTTTTGACTGAAATAGACGATGAATACAGAAATCCTGGTGTAGTGTTTCCAAGTGTTGCATTGGGCAGAGGCAAAAGGCAGAGACTAGCTGTGGGGAGCGATGAGATTTGCTCCCCCGGTGGGTAGTGCTGCAGGGACTGTCCACAGCTTCAGTTGACACCTTGCCTTAAATCTGTTTTCTAGTGAGTGTAGCTGTTTCCTCCAGATTGAAACATTCCCTCATAAAGGGATATGGTGGGAGGGAGAGAGATTTTGGTCAAACAGATGAGAAAGTTTTAAGAACTCACGGGAAATTTACATGGCTCACAAAGTCCCTCTCGGAGGCTACGTAAGCAGGAAATCATTCTGGGGAAGTGGACTCACTTCAGTAGAGCTGCCTGCAGGTTGTGAGGAGAGCTCCAGGCATGGAGCTTTCCGGAGTCACCACCTGAGCCTGCTATGGGCTTTTCTGTGTCACCCACACTTCTGTAAGCAAGGCTGGGAGGCTCACCAAGCTAGACTCAGGAGGAGTCACTTATTTGGTCTGATTTTGGTGCCCTATCTGGTGTGAATAGACATGTGTTCATGTCTTCCCAAGAAAAGCCATACAATGTCAGGGAACCCACGGCAACACTAGTCAGAATGTGAGTACCTGCTGCAGGTAAGCGGTATAGGCCCAATTGGAGTGGCACCAGACATTAGGAAGGAGCCTGTGACCTCACGGGTCAGATTTGCTGCCCTGTGATGGTGCTGAGGATTCTGCGATTAAGATTCACTAGGGGGCAGTGGTGGAGCATGCTTTTCATCACAGCACTCACAGGAAGCAGAGGCAGGCAGATCTCTGTGAGTTCAAGGCCAGTCTGGTCTATATAGTGAGTTCTAGGACAACCACAGATGTTATATAGAGAAATCACCTTGAAAAAACACTCCTCTCCCCCAAAATTTCACCAGGACCTCATTTATGTTGTTGAAAAGGACGATTTGGCCTCTTCAGAGCTGTGGGAGAACTTGAATGAGTGACTATGTCAGCAAGTCCATCAGTGAAAAAATCAATAAGTGAAACAGATGTGGGAGGTCCATTTATAGTCCCGTGAATGGAGCGTGCCCAGAAACACAGTGCTGCACTTTGCAGGGCAACAGTGACAAGGCCCAGAGAAGCTGACTGGCTGTTCCTGTTGTCAGCTCGGATGCTGCTGCCCTTATACACAAAGACCATGATGAGAAAGCAGCGTGGGGACTCTTCAATGAGACATTCATCGAGCTATAACGGTAAGTTCTGTGAATACTAATCAGGGAATTGAGTTACTCTAAATAGGCACCTCACTCCACAGTTCACTACCAGCTGTAGAGCACTGAATGAATCTTCATTTCCCATTGATACCAGATTTATGAAAGGGTATTACACATCTTTTACCCAACCAGATGAAACTATTTGGAATGGTAAATAAGCCATGATCCTCATTCATTCATCCATCCATCCATTCTCTCTCTCCCTATTTTGATTTTATGAACTAGCAGAAAATAAAACAGGTAAAATAATTTATAGTAAACAAGATTATTCTAATTTTATTTATCTTTTTCTGTTACAAACAGAGGGCAGGTAAAACCTGAATAATGTTAAACACTACACTTAAAAATATTAAGAAAAGATGCGATATATTTCATACATGGGTATAGGCAACTTCCTCTCCCAAATGTTACCATTGTTCAGATATTGTAATCCTTAGGTACTAAATACACTGGTCTCCAAAGAATATTGTAGTTTATTCAGTTTTTCTCAATATTGTATCCTTATGAAGATCATTTAAATTAACTCCACACATATTTATTGATAACTAAACATGTTCATAAAGGGGACATGTGTTGTGAAAGAATAAATGTGTTCCAGAAGGTGAAGGAGGGAAAAAAGAGGGTGATAGAAAAAGCGAACTCTAGCAGCATTACTGCTACCCACAGTTAAAACAGTGTGTGGACTGACAAACAGCCAGAAAGATTAGGATGGGCCTTTGAGGACAAGTGTTGAGGTGGTGACAGCCATCAGGACAGCAGTGAGACTGTCTCCAGATTCCAGTCACCATGTGCCACACCCCCTACGTATCATGTGTGCTGTATCATCTTCCCCTGAACGTTGTTGGATATGGACAATTATTTCCTGATGGCTTAACAAAGTGAGACCACAGAAGACAGATGAAGGCAACAAGGTCTTAGGCAGTGTAGGACTGAGCTCAGCCCTCAGAAGCAGGGTGAGGAGGAAGTGAATGCAGAAAAACAAACCAAACCAAAACATGATCGACCTTCAGAGGCTGGGAAGAGTGTGAAGGGTTTCCTGGTAAGGTCCTACTGGAAATCACGAAAAGTCCCTATCATCTCTGTAGCACTGGGCTTCCTGGACAGAGGAGGTGGACACACATGGTCTTCCTCTGCAGCCCCAAGAATCCCAGTGACATCAGTGCTTCTGTGCTGGCCACAGACTGCTCTGTCATTCAAGTTCCTGGACCTTCCTTCCTTTCCACTCAGCTACTCATGCCGTGACCATCAACGATTATGACGAACCTTGTTCACACACTCTGTACTCTGGGTCACACTGAGATCCTCCCAACACCCACTCCCGTGCAGTTCCTTCTCTCCAGCCAGGCTCACTCACTTCAATCATTCTCAGATTCAGCCCCGACTGCTGTCTCCCCTGTCCTTACACATTCCTCTATGTCTAGTATGCGCCCTTCTACTTTATCTTCATGGTAAAGGCTGCTCTTGATTTTAAATATAGTTTAGTGTCACCTTCTCTGATGACCCTCATTCCTAAGGACTTTTATTTGTTTATTTAACCATATATTTTATTTTTATGTGTGTGTGTGTGTGTGTGTGTGTGTGTGTGTGTGTGTGTGTATGAATGTGAGTACTGGTGGTATCTGAGGAAGCCAGAAACGGATGTTGGATCCCCTGGAACTGGAGTTCCATGTGGTTCTGAGTGGCCTGATGTGTGTTCTAGGAACTAAATTTGTCCTCTGCAAGAGCAGTATGCACTCTTGGCCTCTGAGCCGTCTCTCTAGCCCCAGGAACTCTTCAATTACATATCTCTCATATGCTCCCTTTCCTATTGCTTGACATGACTTCTCATGTCTTGCTAAGTGACTGTTGGTTTACCTCCTGGTCTCCCATATGACTAACTGTTGAGACTCTTAAAACTTGGGATTGTGTTTTAGTTTATTATTTGTATGCACATAACAGCAGAGACTTAAAGAGAACAAAGCTCTTGAAAGATATGATTAACTTCTTTTTCATATTCATTAAATACTAGAAAACATCCTTTGGCTCAATATTTCTTAAGAGTTTGAAAATAAAACTCCAAATGAAGATATGCATTCATTCTGACAAAGGAAATTGTTTTAATAATCTACACAGCATTCAGAAGTCTCGAAGTGATATTTATACTCTTACTTAATGATTTCTTATGCCTAAGACAGTATCTCAATATTAATGTAAGTGACATTAGTTAGCATTGGGCCGATAAAGTTACTATGCTTCAAGGAAAAAAAATGGAATCATTTTTAGATTCCAAAGCTTTGTGCCAATTTTACAACCAGAAGAAATTAAGCGAGACCTGACAGGAACCAGCCTCATTCTCTACATTATTTCTGTCTTGGTGATGCTTAACTCAGCTACAGTGGGGAAGAAGAGATAACAATTGTGCTATTTTCTATTTGGAAGTGACAAGCAGCTGCCTTTAATTCACTATAGAGAGGTTAGGCAGCATTTCTAAGACAAAAGCAACAGACTAACAACAGCAATCTAACGCAAAAGCCTGTGATTGTATCATTCAGATCTGGGAGCTTGCAATTAAGCCACCCAGCATTCCCACTTCCCTTACAACAGCTGAGAAAACAGCACCACTGGCTGTTCCAGGATGAAAGCTCCAGCAAACGTTGTCTCCAGCACAGTTCACAGCTTGCTCCTTCAGGAAGCCTCAGCCCCATTTGACTCCTTTGCTGTTTTAAATCCCTTTGTTCTTGAGTCCCATAGTACCCACACTCCTATCCAAATACTTGGAACTCTAGACAGTAAGCTTCTCTAGGTCTTGTCTGTTTCTTATTTGAGTTTTCAACTCTTGATCTTAACAAAGAGTTTAGTACATAGTATCTGCTGAATAAATGTGAATGGGTGGGTGGGTGATAGGTATATGGATAAATGGGTATATGGATGCGTGTATTATGTGTGTGTCTATGTATGTATATGCATGTATGTGGGGATAGGTGTATGTGTATATGTATGGATGGAGGGTGGGTGGATAGAATGATTGAACAACACAGGGGAGGTCTATTACACTACATCTTTGCCTGTCCCCTGACGAGGGAATGTAGGACCTGAGAGTGAGCATCATTGGTTCCTGACTGAGACTGCTTCCTTTCACCCTCACTAGCATTTCTTCTTCGGGGTCTTGGTGTTTCCCACAAACAGTAGAGTCCCAACAGCTTACTAAATGTTTGGCACATGAAACACCCAATTCTTATATTTATTTATTCATTTATTTTTAATTTTTGTCTATTATTATTATTATTATTATTATTAAGAGATTTTTCTATTCATTTTACATACCAACCACAGATTCCGCTGTCCTCCCTCCTCCCACCCCCCATTCCCACCTCCTCCAAGGCAAGATTTCCCATGAGGAGTCAGCAGAGCTTGGTACATTCAGTTGAGGCAGGTCCAAGCCCCTCCTCCCTGCACCAAGGCTGCGCAGTGTCTCACCATAGACACTAGGCTCCAAAAAGTTGGCTCATGCACTAGGGACAGGTTCCGATCCCACAGTATGGGGGCCCCCTAAACAGTTTAAGCTAAACTACTGTCTCGCCTATCCAGAGGGCCTAGTCCAGTACCATGGGGGCTCCTCAGCTATTGGTCCCACAGTACATGTGTTTCCACTAGTTTGGTTAGTTGTCTCTATACTTTTCCCATCATGGTCTTGATGTCTCCTGTCCATAGAATCCCTCCTCACTCTCATTGATTGGACTCTTGGAGCTCGGCCTGGCACCTGGCCGTGGATCTCTCCATCTGGTTTCATCAGCTACTGGACGAGGGCTCTATGATGACAGTTAGGGTATTCAGCCATCTGATCACCAGAGTAGGTCAGTTCAGGCACCCTCTCGACTATTGCCAGTAGTCTATGTTGGGCTCATCCCTGTGGATTCCTGGGAACCTCCCTAGCTCTCTGCTTCTCCCTATTCCCACGATGTCTTCATCTATCATGGTGTCTCTTTCCTTGCTCTCCCACTCTGTCCCTGCTGCAGCTCCCGCTCCCCTAAGCTCTCACCCCCGTCCCTTGCCCTCCATTATTCCCCATCACCCCAGTTTGCTCATGTCGATCTCATCTCTTCCTCCTTCACTGGGCGATCTGTGCATCCTATCTAGGGTCCTCCTTACTAGCTAGCCTCCCTGGAGCTGTGGGGTGCAGTCTGGTTGAGAGCAACAATTAATAAATGGGACCTCTTGAAACTGAGAAGCTTTTGTAGGGCAAAGGACACAGTCAGTAAGACAAATTGACAGCCTACAGAATGGGAAAAATCTTTACCAACCCCACATCTGACAGAGGGCCGATCTCCAGAATATATAAAGAATTCAAAAAGCTAGACATCAAAATACCTAACAATCCAATTAAAAAATGGGCAACAGAGCTAAACAGAGAATTCTCAACCGAAGAATCTCAAATGGCTGAGAGACATTTTAGGAACTGCTCAACATCCTCAGTCATCAGGGAAATGAAACACCCAATTCTAAAGTCACCGAGCTGCCTGCAGATGCCACTCAGAGGTAAGGTGCCCATCTGTCCTTCTTCTCTGTCGGCTGCTATTTTACAGAGAGAACAGTAGTTTTGTGGTGTGTTAGCTCCATTCTGTGTACTTCCATACCCATCTCTTTTCCATGTGGTACTGTGGTGAAATTATGGACAAGGAACCCAAGGAACAACCGTGTCGCCAGCAGCAGCGGGCTTTGTTGAAAGGCACATCAGCTTTAGATTCAAGCACTGCCAGCCATTTGCCAGGGTTTACCTGAGACAAACTAGCATTTTGAAAAGTTCATTTAAAAGTCTGCAAATGGTTACAACAACTTCCTCCATTAGGCACAGTAGTGAGGGTTATAGGTAGCCCACAAAGCCATAAACACAGTACAGGTGACAAAGTCACCATTAATAGATCTACATTACTACACATCCTTATTTACGCTCTGACTTCACTCTTGTCAACAGCCAATCTAATTCCAGCTTATGAAATCTGTATCCCCAGCCCACTGAGACTTTGGCTGACCACAAAGCATGCCAGGACCAATGTAGAAAATGACCAGTCTCATTCCTCCCCACCCACTACCCCTCTACCGCCTCTTTCCTACAAACTCTCCCTTGGCACAATGGAAGATCACATCCTTGTGACTAGTGATGCCTAGCAGGGCATGCCTGTGGTAGCAGATAGCAGAGACATTGGCGTCTCATCTCAGGGCCTCATATAACTGGTTGTGAGCTGGTGATCAGAGCTCCACAGGGTTCTCCTTCCTCTGTAAGATGGTATTCACACCACAAAACAGTGAGACACAACAAGATCACTATCACAGAAATATCTGTAAGAGCATTCATCGTCTTCTTCACTGCTGTGTTCTCCTCTGTATTTAGTACACGTATCCCTAGAGCTGAGCCAGGAGCTTTTTAATCATTTAACTATCAGAAAATTCTTGACACAGTGACCTTTATTACACATTAAGAAATAAAAACCTGAGTGTAAGACTCTGTGAAAGCATGGGAAGCTTCTCATACACGTCTGCTCACAGGGGACAGTGTCACATGGGAGCTTTCCAGGTCTTACGCTCTCAGAAGCAAGGAGTGTTCATGAATTTGCTGTGGCTTCCTACGTTGCTTCACAGAAGAAGGGAATGTTCCTGCCTCACATCTCCCATCGCTGTGACAGCATTTCTCCGGCCAGTCCAATCTTTTGTGTATTTTAGTAAGCATGTATGAGTCAGATTCCCAGGGTCTGACCACCTCAAGGTGCTGACCCAATCATGTCTCAGAGTCCAGACTTCTCAGAATGTCTGCTCCTCACCCATGTAGGCACACACAGAGCCTCCTCCTTATGAGTGCTGTGGAAAAGGAATCTTGGACACTATCATTAGGATTTTTGTGCCCAGAAAATTGCAAGAGAATGTGTTCTCAAAAGAGAAAACATTTTCTCCACAGCTGGGTCGTGGAAAAGGTGGTCTGTGTCAGTACTTTCGTCACAGCTTTCAATGATCTTGCTTCTGCTCCTGATGCCTCAGGCTCACATGAAGAACACCCACACCTACTCTTGCTATGAAACTTCAATACATCAAATGAATTGCATATTGTAATCTGGTGTAATCGTTTTATAATTCTAGAAGTGTATGAGCACAGAGCATGCTCATGTTCTCACCACATCTAGGGCATCAGCTAACATGTGGATGAATGACTGAAGTCTTCCACATAGGCAGTGTTCCGTGTGTTCGAATCCAGAATCCAGAGGAGTACTGAGAAGACAGTACATTGAGACAACTCAGTTAGACATTTCTTTGGGAAATGTCCTCCACTTGCCAGCTTGCTTCTGTCAGGCTCTTTGCATGCACATAAATGCATTAGCAAAATTTGTAAAAATTTCTGAAGAGCTCCTAAGAGGAATAGAGGAGCCTGCCCTCACATACCCCAGAGCTAAACCTAAGGGAGGAGATGACAGTGGGGATTTCCCTCTAACTGTCTTTCCAGTCCTAGATCTGGGACTTGTGGAGAAGCGAGTGTTCCCTCCCTCCCTCCCTCCCTCCCTCCCTCCCCCTTCCCTCCCGCCCTCTCTCCTATAAGTAGCATCACAGTTACCTCACTGGTGTGTGCTTCCTTCCTCCAAATTTTGTTTCAGGGATTCAGATTCTCCCCACAGCCTTTGAAGCCTTATATTCCACCTTGAGCAACAGATAAGCAGTTTTCTGGCAGAGGCTGTCCTTACCATGTGAGGAATTTTTACCTGAGCTTCTAGGAGACAAATAACAATTACAATGCTCTATAGCAGCGGTTCTTAACCTTCCTAATGCTGTGACCTTTTAATACCCTCATGTTGTGATGATCCCCAACCATGAAATTACTTTGTTGCTACATCCCAACTGTAACTTTACTGCTGTTGTGAATCGTAATGCAAATCTCTTGATATACAGGATACCTAATATGCAGCCCTCAAAGGGGTTGAGACCCACAGGTTCTCAACCATGGCTCTATAACAATACAGGAATTGCCATCTCCCTTCGTATCCACAGAGGATTTGTTCTAGCCTCCCAGACAGACACTAAAATAATCAGATACTCAAGTTTGTCATGGAAAAAGGCAAAGATTTACCAATAACCTCTTATCCCACCCCATATGTGTGCCTTGTCCCACATGCTTTCCATCACTGTAAGTGCCTACTAAAACCTGATACTATGAGTGCAGTTGCTATTCTGTGCTGCTGAGAAGATGATCACAAGTCTATGGAGACTCATTTGCATGTCACATTTGCTACAGAAAGAACTTCTTCTAATGATCTGTGCACATTCTCCCAGGTTTGTTTAATCATCACTGGATTTCTACAGAGCCACAGACAGAGCACATGCTATGGAAACAGCTGTCACACTTCACTGTTGAATGAGTAATAGTAGGAGAAAATGAATGTGGGCACACTATATATTCAACTCCCACGCCAAATCTTTTCAGATCTGTGGCTAGCTAAATCTGCAAGTGAGTGTGCTGTGTCATAAGCAATTGCCACCCGCAGAGACTTGGAAACAAGTTGCCCTAGATGGTGACCTGTACTTTGGCTATAGTTGACTGCATTGCTTAGCTGCGTGGAGAACATGTTTGGGCACTGGTGTCATATCTCTCCTATGGCTCTGTAAATGATTCAGAGGGAATGGTCGAGAACATCCTTGGTATGACAAGGAGAGGTGACTTAATAGAAGAAATAATTTATAGAGGTGTAGAGAAGATAAAAAGCCAAAAGGAGGTGGCAAATCAGTTTAGAGATCAGCGGCATGGGAAAACAGGAGTGATGATCAGCTCCAGGTAGGACACTCTAGAAGGTTATTGATGAAAAGATGGGGCTGGGGGAATAAGCTCACTTGGTGAGATCTTAAGTCCCAGTGAAAGTATAACTGGTACCAGGCACCAGAAGAAGCAGAAAGAAGGGAGGAAGGGAATGCCCTGTTTCTCACGTTCTCCAGTGTCTCACTCTTCCCACAGATTCCCAGGAAATGGGGAGGCAGAGGTCCCAGGAGAAGGGCTCCTACAGTGACAGTCCAAGGCCTGGGATGGGAAGGATGGTGAACACAGAATGCTGACCTGCATGTGTGCTGTTCTGTAGTCTGCATGGGACCTAAGAGGAGGTAATTGAGGTGAAAATGTGGTGAAGATCATTGAGAGGGACCCACTCACGAGCTCGCCTTGTCGCTTTTCACCGCTCCTCAGAACTTCTTGCACTAGTCCTTGCTCTCACCTCGTTTTGAAAAGAATCTTCAAACTTAAACAGAAGTGTCTTTAATCTGTGGGTCTCAGACATCTTCCTGTCATCATTGCTCCATCAGTTAACCTCTAGATCCTCCTCTAACACCAGACTTTCCCTTCTAGCCTCTCAGCCAAGATTCTTCAAAGGGGAGCATGCTTACAGTCTTCCTCCACTTACTGTGCTTCACCGTAATCTGACTTTTACCCTCATTATCCTTAAACACAGTGAGGATTTTCAGGAACACAGCCTACAAATCCAGTAATACCCCCTTACAAAACTTGGCTGCTGGATTGGATTCTGTTGATCTTTCCCTCAAGTTCTTTCCTCACACATCATTGTGAGACGAGGCCCTCTGAACTTTCCTTCCTTTCTGGGTTTAAGGAGGAAGTATGCCATCTCTTAGTGTGGCATCTCTCTATGTATCTGAGTGTATGTGTGGAAGCCAGAAGCCAAACTTCAGGTGACATTCCTCAGGAAACTGTCCACCTTATCTTGAGACAGGGACTCTGTTTTGTCAGGAACTCACTGATTTTGGCTAGCAACTCCCAGGGATCTGTCTGTCTACACTACCCTAGCACTGATATTGCACGTGTGTGCCACCTTGGTTAGCTTGTTCATGTGGGTCGTGGGGATAAAACCAAGTTCTCACGCTTGTAAAGTAAGCATGACTGAGACACTGCTCCAGCCCAGGGCTAAAGCTGTTGATAAGGAGAAAGGAAGTCAGGAATAGAAGCTGGTCCCAGTATCACCAATAATCACTCTGGTTGTAGTTGAACGTATCTCTCACCCTGAGTTTTGTGTCAACAAAAAGAGTGTGAATGCCAGTGGGATTCCTGGTAGAACTAACACATTCCTCCAGAAAAGGGAAAACAAATCTAGTTTACTTAGTTCTGAGTTGAGTGGGTGCTGTCAATTGCTACCCTCTGCCTGCTTACAGGCCAGCTTTTATGTAAACAATTGTCCCATTGCAAGGGAGCTGAGCTGGTGTGCTTGCCCCCTCACCAGTGGACTAACCCACTGGAAGAAGTTTAGCTCTTCAGTGTGGATTTCAGTGAGCAATTAATGGCTATGTCCACAGAGAACAATCTATGCTGTCTTTCAGATCTCTCTCTCTCTCTCTCTCTCTCTCTCTCTCTCTCTCTCTCTCTCTCTCCCTCTCTCTCTCTCTCTCCCTTAAGTCCTGGAACTCCATCAATCATCCTGTACTTCACCCAAGCCAGCTGGCTGAGACTCACATTCCTCTCTCATTCCTGCCCAGCTTGGCTTTTTCAGATTAAGCCCTATTCTGAGCACATCATGGTTTATCTCATAGATTATCCACGACATGCCTCTGACTGACAGTACCCATTCTTGTTTGTGTTTTATCATTCCAAATAGAAACTTTATTTCTTGAACCCCTGGTATTTGCTGTGCCTGACTTTCTTACGTCAACATTCCTACCCTGGTGCCTCATCTCTCCGATCAATTGTCTCCTGTCTGTCAGACAGGATGAGAAAATATCCTGGGATGAAAGAAAATAGCAGAAATGGTCAAAGTTTGCTCTGAAAAGAAACTTTTCTATTGCTGAATATTTGTTATGCAATTAATCATCAGTAGGAATGATTGGAACTCTGTGTTAGCTACAACAAAATGTTTGACAAAGACAACTCAGTGGGGGTAGGGTTCTGCTTTAGCTCACAGTTGGAAGGTGCGGGCATCATGGTGGCGAAGGCATCATGGTGGCGAAGGCGTCATGGTGGCGAAGGCGTGATGACAGCAGCAGGCTACTCACAGTCGGGAAACCGGGACTGATATATGCTGGTGTTCAGCTCCCATAAATTCCCTCTAGAACCACAACCCACGGAACGCTGCTGCCCATGTTTAGTTAGGATGGGTCTTTCCATCTCAGTTGGCCCAACCTAGAAATTTTCTCCTAGACATGCCACATGTCCTCTAGATGACTCCATATCCTGTAAAGCTGCCAGTTAGTGCTAACCATCACACATCTTCCATCCCTAATGGTGCCAGACACAAGGATAGAGGAAAAGGAATCTTTAGCTCTGGACTACAGGAGCTGTGGCCTAATGGTGTAGATGAACGAGCAAGTGGCAGAGAATGAGAAGGAGCTGGGCACTATCGTCTCCTATGTGCTTTTGAGGCTTACTTGGGTGAAAACTTTACTTTGCTATAGTGTATGTATGAGAACAATCACACCTCTGAACTCTCCTGAGCATGTAATAAGAGGATATAAATAGTCTAGTGCCTTGCACATATGAAACTCCCAGTTTTGAACACTGCACCAGTCTTTGCCCAACTAGTTGGACAAATACCACTTTGAGCATTTGAAACAGAAAATGAAATGATAAACTATGCAAATTAGACTTAGTTACTGCGCTGGTTGAGAATCTACAAAGACCACAGGGAGAGAAGGCACCAGAGAGCTAGCTGCAGGAAGCCTCCCCTCCCGTCACTGGAGGAAGATGAGCAGGGTGGGGCTGTGCAGCGGGAGCTGGAGAAGGAGCTCTTGACAAAGGGAGAGGTTTGCTCTCACTTCTCCTTTCTTGGTCCTTCCCCATCCCGGCTCCAGAGGAGCCCTGTCATTGGCTGAATTCAGGACTTGTGGGTTGCATCAGGAAAGTTCACCTCAGTTTCTGGTACCTTCTTGCAATATAGGCCCAGAAAGGCAAGGGTTAAAAAGGACTTAAGGGCAATCATGCCCAATATTTGCAAGAGCTACAGCAGGAGAATGACAGACTCTAAAGCCATGTGAGCATGGACTGCGTGGAAACACAAGCAGATTACATCTTAGCTACTGGACACAACTGGATTTATATATCAAATGTCATGGTGCTTTGAAATATGTATTGTGGAATGGCCAAATTTAACTAATTAATACATGGCTTATCTCATATATTTGTGGTTTCTATGCTGACAAAATAAAATTTGCTCTGAAGCAGTTTTCGGCAACTCATTACAATGTTATTACCTACACTGTGCAGTTCTTACTCTGAGTGGACTAAGTTCGTTCCTTCCTTCCTCCTTCTCTCTCTAACTCCCCCCTCCTTGTTTTTATAGACAGGATTTTGCCATGTAACTTTAGCTGATCTTTTTTTTTAAAGCTCTTATTGATTCTTTGTTAATTTCACATCATGCAACCCAATCCCATTTATCTCCTTGTCCCTACATATCTGCCCTCTGCCCTAGCAATCTTCCAAAATAAAATCTCACCATGGAAGCTGCAGTGTGTCACACAGGACACCTTTTTGACCAAACAGCTTTACTTGCAGATGTTCATTGTAATGAGTCATTAGACTGGTTCAAGGCCTCTGGCTTCAGCTGCACTATCAACATTGGAGCCTCACTGGGACTCCTCTTGGACATCTTGTTGCCCTGTGTCATGGAGATCCTGCAGCTTTGGTTTTGCTGGATCAGTCCCTTCCCGTGCTCCAGTAGTTCATGGATGGGGTAGATGTTGGTGTGGGCCAACTCAAAGCCCTGGGTCTGGGCCTGGGCTGTAGCTGAGCTGGTCATCCTGCCCACTCTCCTGCACCCTCACCACTAGGCCAGCTCACCTGCTTTGCCCAGGCTAGGGGCAGGGCCATCTCACCTGCGTGTGGCATCTGGCAAGGGATGGGACCAGCTTTCCCATACCCACACTACCAGGGCCAGCTCTCCCATGCTCCTCTCCTACTCTCATGCCATGGGGGCTGGCTCACTTGTGCCCATTCCACTAGGGCCAGCTCTGTTGTGCTGCTCAGGAAAGGTGTGGGACCTGCTCTCCTGAGTGCTGCAGCTGGTAAGGGCCAGGGCCAGCTCTCCTGAATCCATGCCTTGAGGGGCAGGGCTGGCTCCCCAGTGCCCAGGTTACTGCTGGTGCTGCAGGTCAGTGGGGGATGGGACAGGCTCTCTTGCTAGTGGCAGCCATTGAGGGGCAGGTCAGTTCTGAACCACTGAAGCCACAAAGTCCCCTTTTTCTTCCTCTGAAGGAGATTTACATCCTGGTCCTTTATGCTCTCATTGTCTGTGGTGATATTGTGTTCCCCAAAATATTGTGCACCATAATAAACTTATCTGGGGTCAGAGAACAGAACAGCCACTAGACAGATATAGAGGCCAGAAAATGGTGGCACACATACGTTTAATCCTAGCACTCCGGAGGCAGAGATCCATCCGGATCTCTGTGAGTTCAAGGCCACACTGGAAACAGCCAGGCATGGTGACACACACCTTTAATCCCAGGAAGTGATGGCAGGAAGCAGAAAGGTATATAAGGTGTGAGGACCAGGAACTAGAGCCTGGCTAGGCTTTTAAGCTTTTAGCAGCAGTTCAGCTGAGATCCATTCGAATGACGACACAGAGGCTTCCAGTCTGAGGAAACAGAATCAGCTGAGGAACTGGCGAGGTGAGGTTAGCTGTGGCTGGTTCTGTCTCTCTAATCTTTCAGCATTCACCTCAATACCTGGCCCTGGGTTTGTTTTTATTAATAATACCTTTTAAGATTCCTGCTACAGTCGTCACCATCTAACTATAGGCTCTCGACTCCAGACAGAATTATAGTGATAATTGCTTTACTCTCTCATAAATGTTGTATCTCTGTCTTTACACTGTAGCCATGCCTTCCAGAACTGTCTTTAAGTTTTTTGATCACCTGCATTTAACCTTGCATTGTGTAGAATGTGGTTGTAAGATGATGTTTGCTCCCAGAGAATATTTGCACTTCGTCTCAAACAAACATCAAACTCAAAGCAAAACAACATTTTCTCCTTTGGAATGTGTAATATGATGATTTTGAAAATAAAAATGGTAAGACGGAAATCTTTTGGAATATAGGATATGAAATCAATTTTATATTTCTAGTTTATATAAAATTCGTTAATGTCCTGTTTTCTAGTTTTACCTGGGATCATAAAATTGTTTACTTATGTAAGTACACAGGAACATTAAAATATACTTCTCTGATAGGCATCAGGAGCTAAGACTAATCTAAAAATTATAGCCTGTTGGGTAACCGAGGCAGTTGAGGGGGCAGAATAAGAAATGGAAATAATTTCTTACGTCGACTCTACAGAATGCATCTATTTGCAGCATCCCTCACTTCTGCAGCCTAATGAAATGTCTCCTCTCACCACTCACTCATTCTGGGAAGATTCCCATCCTCAGCATCCTTAATCTTACTACCTGGCTTGGCTCATTACAGGGACAGGTTAAAAACACACCCACCACACATCTCAGCTCATGGGCTTTGCCCTCAAGTAGTTCATATTAGAAACCATTGGTTTATTGTGTCTTTCAAACTCAGGCACATTTCTTAAAACATTGCAGTGCAAATACCTGGTAAACACAGTTTCTGATGCATCACAATCATTCAATAATTCATACCTGTCCTATTATAACTCGACTTTAGGATCTGAGTACCGAGATGAGAAAGCAGACTTGTTGTTCTGGAGCTGTTTATAGGTGCTTAGTCACACACAGAACTGAATTACGGATTGAGTCACCTCTTTTACTTCCTGTCTCTCCAATCACTTAAACACTACTCATTTGTCTCCACCGCACAAAGCACCAACTGCACTCTCTTACCAAAGTGTAGAAGGTAAATTCCCAATGTCTCCTAATGTCTGCTCTAGCTGTTACTAGGGCTCAATTCATTGGAATATATCATGTTATTTCAGAGAAACAAAAATCAATCCAATTCTTCCCCTAAGTATTCATTTTGTTCCCATGAAAAGACAAGTCAATGGGACGGAACAAGCAAATCCCAGACACAGGACTGGTGGTGGAATGTCCAGCTTCTCCCCAGAGAGAAGTTCAGAGACCACAGTCAGGTTCTGCCCAACCGAGATAGTAAAGGTCACCCTTGCCTGTTTTTCTTCCTTCAGAGAGAGAAAAGGCAGACCTAAATATACTTAAAGGCTTAGTACAGAATGGAGTTGAGAATGTCAGGGTTATATGACTGCTGCAGGCTTAGAGTTCCACTGGATTCTAAACAGAGTCCATCTGTATGAAATATTGAAATTCCACACTGAGAAAACAGGAGGCACAGAGCCCCAGACTGGGTGGGAAGCAAGTCAAATCGGAACAAGACGGTAAGCAGGGTGTATGACTTGGCATATGTAAATGTCACTTGCACACACTCCCTGAAACAAAGCACTTCCTGAGCCCAGCGCCAGTGTAAGCCCATTCAGTTTTTCCTGAAAAATCACAGATGAGTGACCATTGAGACAGTATTTAAGAAAGAAAATTTGATACATGGAAGCACAAGGGTACATTTCTATTTTATATCCATTTACTAGAATGAAGAAACTTTAATATAGACAGCGATTTGTTTAGTATGTAAGACAGGTGCACAGTGGTGGGAACGAAGAGAAGCTGTGTCTCGAGAATGACTGATGAAAGCGAGACTGGAATGCTGCAGGCCAGAGGCTGATCACATCATCGCAGGCTAGCTTTACCCAGAGAGCAGTCATTCCTCGACCACCTCCCCATCAGAATTAACATCTATGACTAATTAGATGAAAGTGCTCTTCTATAGCTTCCACTGAACCCAAAGCTAAGGATGTCATCAGACAGCATTTTTGGGCCTCTAGAAAACCTTCCCCATCGTGCTGTAACCACCTCTCTGATGTGTCCACCAACGTGTTTTAAACTTGCCTTGATTTATGACTTTCTTTGTTCTGTTAAACTATAAAATGCCATGAAACTGCTTCCAAATTGGAACATGGAACTGGAGTAACCTAAACCTGTGTTGCTGGGCCGTGGTCACTCAAAATGGCCCAGAATAAACTCTCTCTTGTTCCCTTTAAGACGAGAGCTGTGGTTTTGCATTAATAGGAGACTATTTCTCTGGGTTCTGGATGTTTTTGGAGTGGCTGGTGTGAGGACTGGGAGACTAGAGAGAAGGTGGTCACTGGCCACTCCAACAGGGAGTGGGATGAAGCCAACCAGCACTTCAGCATGGGTGGAGAAAGGCTCAGGAGTCCCTACCCTTAGCTGAGGAGTTGATGACCGCTGTGTGAGGGAAAGTCAATTTTCTTCAGTGATGTGGTCCCCCGTGGCTGACTATACAAATAGGCAGCGATTATAACAATTAATTAAAAAAGGAAGTGTCAGGAGAAGAGGATTAAGGGTGACAACTCCCTTAGATCAGAGTATAAGCTGAGCTGGTTTTTTTTTTTTCCCTAGACAGAGTTTCTCTGTGTAGCTCTAGCGGTCCTGAAACTCTCTCTGTAGAGAGAACTCAGAGATCTGCCTGCTTCTGCCTCCCGAGTGCTGGGACTAAAGGCGTGTGCCCCCATCACATGGCCTGCTGAGCTGGCTTCTGCTTGAGCCCTTTCTTCTCCCCAGCTCTAGATCCTTTAGGTGGAAGAAGGGATATTAGGTCAGACATAGACAGATCAAAGGGAGCTCAGAGCAAGTGGAAAAGCACGTGGTTGTAAGCAGTTAAGAGCACTGTACCATGGGACTTCCAAGGACTTTGTGAGTGATGAAGAAAGACAAGCTGGGCTTAGAAAACATTTGCATTCCCCTGGATACCTCCCTGTGGGGATGTAACAGCAACTTTGCAGCCATTTCTCCATCACTTTTGATCTGTCCCCATCATGAGTCAAGGAAGGTCATCCTTGAATCTTTTCTGTCTTGCTAGAGTTTAAGCCACAAAGCTAATGCAGAGCTGTGAGGGGAATAGATAAGCAGAGTGTGAGATAGAGGACTCTGTTTCTGAGAGCATGCTATGTCAGCAAACTGGCTCAAACAGTTATCAGGGAAGCGAGATCACCAAGTTCTCCTCTTGCAAAATCCACATCTTGGAAATGAGGTTTATAAGGTATTTTTATTGGATAGTTGGTTTAATTATAAACTTCATTTTGTTCAAATGGGTTTATCATGAGGCTAGGAATGAGTTCTAGAAAGATTTACTGTTAGCTCATGTAATTTTAGAATTACAGAAGCCTTAGAAATCAAATAACCCAACATTTTCATTTCATAGTAGCAAGAAAGAAGTCTCAAGAGGTCAAAAGAGACAGATAAAGGCACAAAACGCATTCATAAATATATTAAAATGATATTTTATGGTCTGTGGTATAGCAGACACATGTGTCAGACAGTACAGTGTTAGAAGAATCCAGATAATCTTCCCTGTAAGCCACGGACACCTGGTAGGCAGCAGAGCCTCAAATCCTGAGGTCCCACCACCTCCCCTACAGGAAAATGCTGCAAGCATGTCTTTGATGCATAACCAACTGAAATCTACTCCTCTGACTATTGGTCAAATTGAAGGAAGCCTGCACTAGATTATGGCAATCCAACACACAGTTGTCTTAGCATGACCAAACTTACTCTTCATCAAAAATAAAAATGGGGAAAATATAGGTGAGTATGCTTCATTGCTGAGTAAGGCAGAAGCGTTGAGTACCTGAGCTATGCACATTCTTGTCCTGGCAATAAGACAGGGAGAGACAAACTTGGTACAGACAATGTGTGTCAGGGACTGTGGGATGCTGAGGTATCTGCATGCTTATGGGTAAAGAACATGAACTAAAGGGAAAGTATACAACACACGGTTGAAAAAACGATAATAAGAAAATGCAGAAGAGGTAACCTGAGGTTCTCAGCCACACTAAAGAGCTGAGTGTTATTCTGATTATTTATTATTTAGGATCCTCCTTCTATGGCTTTGAAAGATCTCAAATCTAATGTGATATAAAACTTAAAATTGAACATTGAATTTCTGCAGTATAATAAGCAATTATTAGCAGCAAAATATGGGAACATGGGATTCCGGTAAATGAGAAATCAAGCTGAAAACACACAGGGACGTTTGTAGTGAGCAAATGTTAGGAAGGTGGTTAGAGACTTTGGTGGGTTTCAAGACCTTCTCCAAACAAATGCAAAGCTTTTGGATCCAGCTTTGAGTTTCCATAAGAAACACACAGGCTCTTCAGTGTCACAGTGAAAAAAATGGAAAAAAAATCTCTGGGAAAATAAGGTTCTGTCTCAAGTTCAAATAAGTTTAATGTATGGCAAGCAATGGGACTTCAGCCAGCCAGTGGGGGCAGGGAGGCAAGAGAGTAAGGATGTTTACATCACTGGCCTAAGAACTCCTGTGGTAACTGTCTCCCAAGCTTTCATGTGTTTTCTCTGGTGGAGAAGTCACAGAGGGCAACACTTAAGATTCTCTGCCTTGTTAGGACTGTGAGGAATCGCACGGATCATTGCTGGCCCGAGTCTCTCCTCAGAAAGGCTGTGTGTGTGTTTGTGTGTGTGTGTGTGTGTGTGGGGTGACTCTTTAGTTGATTTTTTTTTTCTAGTGAGACTGCCAGAGGCCAAGGCTCCAGGTTTCAGTAGATGTAACTCTTTCACAGATGCTTTATGAGTCAAAAGTGAAATGGGTAAAACGGAATCAGGACTTTGTATGTATGTTTGGTACTTCTGAAGCATCACAAATGATATCTGTTACCACTTACAAGAGGGAAGATCTATTTGGCCAAAGTTTCAGAGGGTTTAGTGCGTGGTTGCTTGGCCTCCTGTGCTTGGGCAGGACATTGTTGGGCAGGGAACATGTGGCAGAGGTCAGCTGTTGACATGACCACGGAAGGAAATGGTGGAAAATAACAGAACCTCCAGCCGTACTCGACCTCCATTTCCACAACTTCTGCAAGCGACGCCACCATCTGTAGAATAAATATTCAGAACAAGAGACCAAGTGACACATCTAAACCATAGCAGATATTTCTAAATTGGATCAAGCAGTTGTATTTAAAGAGTGCCCATTAACTGGTGCCAGATCTGTCTGGCCATAGGTCAGATATTAATATTTCATTTTAGTTATGTCATAACTTTGGAATCCACATTCCTATTCCTCCTCATCAAGTTTCAAGACTTTTTCCTTCCTATCTATCTTCACCCCACATTCTTACGATAGAACAAAAGCTTGAGTTTATGAATAACCAGGTCATAGAAAACGAACAGAACCGTGAATATCACTCTTAGCCAAGCACAATAAAGCTGTAAATAGAATGCCATGTTATTATAAAATAATATTTATATTACACATGAAGATATTTACCAACTGTTGTTAGATTAAAAGTGAGATACAGAATAGTGTATACACTACTTTCTTACAACGTTATTTTTTTATTTGAGGCCCTTTTCATACATCTCAGTCTGGTTTTTGAACTCACTATTTAGGTGAGCATGACCTCGGACTTCTGGTCCTCCCACCTTCATCTCCCAAGTGCTGGGATGACAGGTGTGCATTGCATCGCCTCGTTTGTGTGATTCTGGGGATCAAACCAGAGCTTCACACACACTAGGCAAATGTTGTATCAACTTAGCTACATCTCCAGTAAAAAACACACAAAATTTTTATAAAAAGATTATATATCAACTGCTAATACTTATTTTGGAATAGTATTATGGTTTTCTCCTCCTCCATTTTTTGTTTAGTGTTTTACTTATTTGTATTAGTATGAAAACCTACCCTGTAATATAAAAGGCAAATTTCCATCGCACTCATCTAGATTAGAAAAACATCATGTGGGATTTCAACAGACTAGTTCAGAATTCCAGGTATTTTTCTTTCAAATTTGATGGCCTCAGCAGTGACTCTGCCATGTACGTCTTTATACATCAGACTGTTGCTACCTTTGTAGGGCTCACTCTCTTCCATGGCTCTGTGTACCTGAGAAGGGAAGGCAGATTGACACCTGCTGACCTCACTTACACAGACCACTGGGAGATGGAGAGATGGGTGGATTATCTATATTCTGTGGAACACATTTTTTCCTGATTTCTGAAAGTCTACTAAGATTTTGGAATAAGAAGAATGAAGGCAATCAAATTCCATGGAGGAGAATGTGAGGAAAAGTTAGTTAAAAAAGACTTTGAGTCCAGACAGCATTCAAAAAAGGATGAGAACTTACACAGAGAGGGAGACGCCTCAGAAAAAGAAGGTGAGGTGGCCCTTTTTTCTTCATCTCTTTCTACAAATTTTCATCCCAGTTATATTGAGCTCTCCAGGAGCCCAGAACCTTCCATCTCATCTTTCCTCATACTAGAATAGGCACAAGTCTTTATCTAAATCCAGTTTCCTAATGTTAGATGTTATGACATCACCTCTAATACTAAAAGCGGAGCAGGCCCTTGAGCCATCCAGTCCCATGCTGTTTTGTGTTTACAGTTCTCTTAGGTGTGTATGAGTGCAGTCATCTGGCTCCCAGGGCCCAAATGTGCACAAGCCTCTTAGAACTGGTACCATAGAAACAGCTGCTCATCATTCTCACTGCCTCCTAACAATGCCAAACACTAAGCAAAATACAAACATTAAAAAAAAGAAGATATTAATTAAGCCGTGCTGAACTCAAAACAATCTAGCATTGGGTCTTAGAAAGGGGTCAGAGACATCCAAACAGATTTACAAGCATTTATCCCAAGCAGAGCCAAGCCAGGTGTGTGTCTACCCTACCTGCTTGATTTACTCACAGTTGGTATCCTGGTAGGTCTCCACTGCCTGCAGGAAGGCAGGGCAGGCACCCTGGAGAAAATGCCATGTCATAGGAATGAACCTTCCACTTTCCTAGTTTTCTCTTTGATTGACAGAAACAGAGTTATCTTTAGAACATAAGATTGCATTAAATGTATTTCAAGACTATCTCAGTATCATTAAGCTGGGAAAAGAGCAAAATTTTTTCTATCCATATTTCCCTCCAATTCTCAAGGGCCTACTAGGACAGAATCACAGACTAAAAATAGCTTAGACTAACTTAGGCCCAGTTCAGCAGCTATTTCTCCTGTTATACATAGCTTGTTTTCCTTTCCAAGAGTCTAGTTATTCCATTAATGCCATGGAAGCATCTCTGTGGTGTGAGGAAGACAGACAAGACCACTGGCAGCACTGAGTCTCTTCTCTGCAAGCTGTCCTCAGAATTCGGTTTTGGGAGCCCACACTCGTGTCTCTCTAGTCACATGCTCACAGATCCGGTAATCATCAAGTCCTTTGTCATCTATCTGACTACTGACAGTACAGTCAGCTTTGAAATGGCAACTTTCTCATCATCTAAACATTTTGGTCATAAATAAAGAATTTAGGTTTTGAAATATTTTCCTTTTGTTTGGTTTCCAGATTGCATGGGTCACCTTATGTTGAACATTTCATAGCTCATTTAATAGTACACATTTGAGTGGTGTGTGTTTTTATTTTCAAATACACACTTTTCACATCAGTCATGATGCTTTCTTCATTATTATCACTGCATGCTGTCACTGCTCATTAGCACTTTGTTTTTGGTAAGACTCCTTACTCATTGAAACTTTTAAGTTCTTCTTTAGAATACCTTCAATTTCTACCAAATATATATCCACCTTTAATTTTTTTTTGCAGTTTCTAAAAAAAAATGAAGACTCAGTGTGTGTATACACTGGAGAGAAAAGCAGCAACTGTCTTTTTATTACCTTAAGTACATGGTGCTGAACTAACCATTCAGCAATTTTTAATTTCTCCTTTATTCACTTACCTCTCTCTCTCCCATGTGCCTCAGGTTTTGAGCAATGCTTTTTACTAAATGAATGAAGTATGGAGTAATTGAGCCAGCAAGATCCAAGGAATAGTTTTGAAATGGCAAAGAACCATCCAATATCATTTGTACATTAGACACTCCTCCAGGCACTGAGCATTCAGTGGGGGAGTGGAAAGAGTTCCTCATTCCTCGATCTCATAGCCAATCAGGAGAGACAGCCAGTGAATGGTTATGAACATTAAGCAGTGATGTGTACAAGAAAGAAAACCAAGAAACCAGGATAGAAAGTTGTGTCTTAAACTTCTTTTTCAAGAAAACATGATTTATCTTGGATAGTCAGGGAAGCCGTCTATGATTAACTTGCTGCAAACTAGAGTCATTTGAGAAGAGTTCCTCAGTTGAAGAAGAAATCAGGTTGGCCTGTGAGCAGGTCTGAGGGGGACTGCTTTGATGATTAACTGATGCAGAAAGACGCAGACCACCGTGGATGGTACCTGTTTGTGGGCTGGACTCTGATATACATGATGTGAGAAAGGCAGACAAAGCAGGTGTAGCAGCGAGCAGTGTGGGTATGTTCCCTTCTCTCTGCCCCTAAGGATGTAGCCAGCTGCTTGAGTTCCTGCCTTGGTTTACATCAATAATGACTGTAACCTGGAATTGTAAGCTGCATAAGCCCCTTCCTCCCGTACATTGCTTTGGGTCAAGGTGTTTTATCACAGAGACAGAGATGAAATAAAACAATAAAATGATGGGATACCACATTCTAGGACAAAAAGCACAACAGAACCCCTCCAGATCACAGAGCAGGAAGAACAAAGTCTCCAAAGCAGAAGCACCCTTGGGGTGTTTGAGAAGCAGCAAGAGGGATCATGTAGGTGCGTGGCCACAGCTTTCTTCAATTCACTTAAAAGGATGTTCTAAAATGAGCAACTAGAAAGACTCGTGGTATTTGTACATGGTTACTCAACATAAAGACCACATTTTAATTGTGATCACTGTAAAAATTCCAACAAACCTTTTTTTTTCTGGAGTTAAAATAATCAAAACTCAAGTTTGTATAAAAAATAAACACATAAGAATAATTGGAAAATGAGAAAGAACCACTAGGGAATGAGACATGTCAGAAATATATTAAAATAAGATTGCTTGATAATTAAAAATGCAGAACTCACAAATGAATAAGCACATCATTTATTTAAAACAACATGTCTAGGTATAAACCCATGAATGCTTTGAATTTAAAATATGATAAAGTTGGTATCTAAAAACATTGAGATGGGAGTGTAGTTTTTATGAAAACTACTGGATAAGTGAACAGCTATTTATAAAAAGAGAATATTCAATTCACAGTTCACACCAAACATATTATTAAATGAACCAGATATGTAGATACAAAAATGAAGTCACATCCATACTAGGGAGTGTAACTTTCTCTAACCTAGGATGTAGAAAAAAGTAATGACTCAATACTGGGGCATGGTGAGATTTACGTAAATTGTACCATCGTCTCTTGGCCAGCCAAGGAGAAGTCAATGGGTAATTGACTAGTGAGATTTAAATAAGTTATACACTGCCTTTCGGGCTTGTTGGGTAATTGCCTAGTGTTTCAGTTCCATGAGTATGATACACCATATTTCATGAGCTTCTTGTCTTTGGTTTTCAACAGTTAACTAGGATATGTCTATAGCTACAAGACAAATAGGATCTGCATAAGACTTGCCACGAATAACAGCTCTGAACTCTGGAAAATATGCACAGCAGTCATTTGAGCATGAGTGAACATGGGCTCACCCTTGACCACATGGAGTAAATTTATGTCTTTTATAACTCACCAGAGGATAGGGGAGGGTGTAAGTCTCTAGTGGAAATTCATCATCATTATGAATTGTTGATGACTGGAAAAGATTCGGGGAAGTCCCAAATTCTGTGAATTTTAAAGAAGATCATCAGAGTGAGATGATTCCCAAATTCTGTGAATGAACTCGGGTAAGTCTCTGACATGAACTGTGCCTGAATAGGGCAGACTCTAAGTAGCAGTGCCAAATATTGAAAGATAGGATTGAAATTTGAATTGCCACTTAAGAAAAAGTAGTTAGCAACTTAAGTCCAACCAGTTGCTATTCATTGTCTTATGCAGCTGGAGAGATGGCTCAGTGGTTAAGAGCACTGACTGCTCTTCCAGAGGACCTGGGTTTATTTTCCAGCACCCACATGGCAGTTCACAACTGTCTGTAATTCCAGTTCCAGGGGACCTGACACCCATGGCTAAACACCAATGTACATAAAAGAAAACTAAACAAAACAGTACAAGTTAATTAATGAATAAAGGACAAGGAAGTTATGATCTATGGTGATATTTTCTTTGTACCAAAATGTTATTTGTATGTTAATAAATAAAGTTGCCTGGGGGTCAGAGCTATTAGCAAGCCATAGGAAAGCAGGGCAGTGGTGGTGTACGTTTGAGCTAGGTAAGTCTCTGTGTGTCCAGGGATATAGCCAGCATTGGATACACATGCCTTTAATCTCATTACCAACCATAGAACACCTGGAGGTCTATACAGACAGGCTGTAATGAGGCAGTCCTGTGGTTGGGTTTACAACCAATGAGAAGGCAGAACAGAGACTATATAAAGACTTTAACACAGGAAGTACCAGCTCCTTCGGAGAGGTAGGACCACTGCAGGAGGAAGGGTAAGGTTTTGGCTCTTAGCTCTGACCTCTTGGCTTTCTTCTTTGCATTGGTTCTGTGTTTCTTATTTATACGACGGTTGGACACATCTACAATGATCCATTTTTAGGAAAAAATGCCAACACTGGAGAGGTGGAGACAGGGAGTAGCTTCGGGGCTTGCTGGCCAGCCAGGTGAGCTAAATTGGAGAATTTCCGGTTCAGTGAAGGGCCCTACTTCACAAACTAAGGTGGAGAGTGATTGAAGAAGACACCTGATGTCAGCCTATGGCATGTGCACCTGTAACTCCAACACATGCATGCACGTACACACACACATGTAGAAATCAAGATTAAGTGGTCTTTTCTTCCATATTTATTATCTTTTTTATTTAAAAATGTGTCCAATGTTTATCTTCACTCCTTCCCCATCTCTCTTCTTTGTGTCTCCCCAGTTGCCTCTTTTAAATGTTCATGTCACATGTGACCTTTTGCTAAACCCCAATTCTTAACACCTTATTTGTCTTTTATGTTTTCCTAGCTAATTCACAACCTTGTATTTACACACAGAGAAACATTAAAAGTTAGGATCTGTATGTGAGAGAGAACGTAGTGGGTCATCTCACTTATATTGTTTTCCCGTTCCACCCATTTTCTTGCAATTATTAGAATTTCATTTTCTCAGTACTAAATAAAATTCTGTTGTTTATTTTGCCATATTTTCGTTTCTTCTTGGTGGGCGTCTTATCTTGACTGGATCTCTTTCCTTGCTGCTATGAATAAGGCATCAATAAACATGGATATGCAAGTGTCTCTGTGTAGGATACAGTCCTTGGGTATGTGTCTAGGAGTAGCATACCTGGGTCTTCTAGTAAGTTCTATTTTGAACTTTTTGAGCAATATCCAGAGCGATGTCTGTAGCAGTTGCACTACTTGACACCCTGGCCAGTAGTGGGAGGAGAGAACAAACAAACAACACCAATATTTGATTGAAAATGTCATAGTGAAGCAACTCTTTGTAAGCTAAAATTAAAATTAAAAATTAGGCCCTCTGCATGGCGAGACCGTTGTGTAGCCTGATCTGCTTGGGGGGCCCCCTGGCGGTAGGATCAGAATCTATCCCTGGGACATGAGAGGGCTTTGTGCAGCCCACTACCTGTGATGGGACACCTGGAGCAGCCTTGAGGCAGGGAGAAGGGCTTGGACTTGCCTCTACTGGATGTGCCTCCCCATGAGAGGCCTTGCCTTCTTGTAGGGGGAGTGGGGGATGGGTTGGGAGGGGGAGGATGGGGGGCAGGAGGAGGGAAGAGGGGGATCTTTGGTGTGTAAGATGAATGGAAAATTTTTCTTAATTAAAAAAACTAAAAAAAAATTAATCAACAAGTATTCAAAGGAAGCTATAGGTGTAACAGAGCAGTGAAAATCGACAATGGTGTTGAGCAGTCACTAGTGAGACAGATGGCGGAACAAGGCACAGAACTCATGCACAGGCCAGACAGAAAGTGTTTCATCTGAAAAACAGAAATAGTTTAAAGTAAACCCATTCTCAAGAAACTGTGGGACAATACTTAGTAAAACATTAGGTATGTGTTTGAACTTTGAACAAGAGATAAGAGGATGGGCTGAAAAAAATTCAGATATGCAATTGGCAAATTTGTCCAAATTTAACAAGGGATAGGAGTTTTAGACATAAGAAACCCTGCCTGCTCTGAATCTGTCAGTCTTACTCCTTGGAATTTACTTCAAAAATTACTCCAACAGTGTGAGACTACATACTCACAAGGCCATCCACCCACTGTTAATTCATTAATGGCATTATTAATAGGTTAAATCTAATGGATATGCTTTCAATATTACTACATTGGATATTGCCTTACAAATTGTGATTAATTTTTCACCCAGAAACAGCAAACTTCTCTCAAAAGACCGTGGACATTCTGGCCCACAGTAATGTGCAGCTACTTAACTTTGTGCTTATACTACAAAATCATCCATAAAGGACATACAAACACATGTGCATGGCTCTGTGACAATAAAACTTCATATAAAAAATAGATGTTGGGTCAAATTTTTCAGGTTATAACTTGATAACTTCCTCATTTACTGAGTGGAAAACTATATATTAGAAAATTTGAGGAGGACCTCAATAAACTAACATGGAGTTTTTTTTTTTTTGAAGCAGATTGAAAGTGTCAAATCTAGTACCATTTGAGCATTAAAATAGTCCACCATGATAGTGGATAATCTTCTGAATAATAATATACTCATGAAGTCATAATGAGTGAATAAATGAATAAATGGTAAGGAAAGGTGATCTTCTACTACAATAGGCAACCAACAAGTGAATACAGAAGAAACAGATGATTTTAGGAACATCACTGTTTTCCATATCTTGGCTGATATGAACAGTACATACACTAATTTAAAAAAGAGCCAGATGCTGTGAGATAATGCTTTTGTACACTGGTTTAATAAAACACTGATTGGCCAGTAGCCAGGTAGGAAGTATAGGTGGAGCAAGCAGACAAGAATTCTTGGAAGAGGAAGGCTGAGTCAGGAGACACAAGCCTACTGTCCAGGGATCAGCATGTAATGGCACATAGGTAAAGCCACGGAACACGTGGCGACATATAGATTAACAGAAATGGGCTGAGTTTAAGTGCAAGAGCTAGTCAGTAGTAAGCCTGAGCTAATGGCTGAACAGTTTTAATTAATATAAGGCTCTGTGTGTTTACTTGGGTCTGAGTGGCTGGAGTCTGGGTAGGACACAGAAAAACCTTCAGCTACAGCCAGACATGGTGGAACAAACTTTTAATCCTAGTGCTTGAAAGACAGGTAACATGATTGTAAGTTTGAGACCAGTCTGAGTCCACAGAAAGAACAGACAGTCTGGGCTCCAGAGTGAGACCCTGCACCGATCAATAAATGAACAATCAAACAAATGAATGAGTACACAAACATTAAGAATAGCAGGAAGAAAGAAAAAAAAATCACCATTTTGTGACTGTGGTAGTACTGCTTGATTCAGGCAGAATTACCAATGGATGCTAAAACTAGAGGGAAAAAATTGCCTAAGAGGAATAGACTCTACGTCTCATCTCATAACCTATGTGTCAGTCACAGAAATTGATGCCTCCACAGTGCTCCATCTAAACCAAGTGACCAATGTAAATGTTACTAAATACAGACAAATTGATACCCTGCATCCTGATAAAAGTTCTGTGGTATCTCTATCCAGAATGCAAAACCTCAACCTAATGATAAAATATCAAACAAACTCAACTAAAGGGATTTATAAAACAGTTGACCTGAACCCTTCAAAAAGGCCAATGTTGCACTAAAGTATGACAGGAAACTTCCAGATCAAAGAGTCATGGAAACTAAAGACAGTTTATGAGCCTGGGTTGTACTGGATCAAAGATTAAGGTAGTTGATAAGGGCATTATTAGAACATTTTGCAAAATAGGACTGGATACCTGCAGATGAGATAATACAGTGTGTTGGCTTTGATAATTATACCTGATTATTCTTTTTTAAAAATTTGTTTATTTTTATTTATGTATGTGTTTGGTCTGCATGTATGCATGTGCACCATATGTATATCTGGTACTCAAAGAGTTCATAAGAGGGTGTAGGATCTCCTGAACTGGAGTTACAGACAGCTGTGAGCCTCTATGTGGGTGGTGGGGACCAAACTCGGGTCCCCTGCAAGAGCAGCAAGTTCTCTTAATGTCAAGCCATCTCCCCAGCTCAGCACTTGACTATTCTTGTTCCCAGGCAATTAATATTGAAGCCTTTCAAGGTAAAAGACTCGAGGTTTTCCATGTATTATAAAATGGGTTGGAAAATATCTAATGTAATTTTTGTACAGAGGTGATGCTATTATAGTATACAACATAAATAATTGGGGAGGTTAGGTGAACAGTATGAGTTCTTTTTATTTTCTAGATACTTCTCTATGTTTGTCTTTGAAATTATTTCAGAATAGAAATTGGGAAAGAAATAACACATCAAACACCTCCTACCCCTGTCACAGCAGAGGTTCTCTGAGAACCTGCCCACTTCTCAAAGACAAATCTACTTGTGATTTTTGATGAACCTATACCAGTTTTATTTAAAACTGGAACAGAATAGTCATCAAATTTAGGCATTTCAGAGTTGAAAGACCACTGCTCATTTTCCTTAGCATGATGATCTCTTGTTCCACTCCTCTATCTGCAGACAACATGGCTTTGTTGTTCTTAAGGGCTAGTGTGTCAGTCACTGTTCTATTGCTGTGAGGAAAAACCATGATCAAGGCCAACTTATAAAAGAAAGCATTTAATCTGGGGATCATGGTTCCAGAGTGTTGTAGAGTCCATGACCATTATGGTGGGGAGCATGACAGTGGGCAGGCAGACATGATGCTGTTCCAGTAGCCAAGAGCTTACATGTTGATATAATAAACATGAGGCAGAGAGAGAGAGAGAGAGAGAGAGAGAGAGAGAGAGAGAGAGAGAGAACTGGAATGGTGTGGGCTTTTGAAACCCTCCAGGGATTCACCTCCTCCAATAAGGCCACACCTCCCAACTGGGCATTCAGATATATGGGGCCATTCTCATTCAAACCAACACAGCTAGATATATAAAACTATTTATAAATACCACATTTCAAAAGTCCATTCATCCATAGAGAGGCATCTGATTGATTTCATGACTTCATTGGGGTAAATAGTGTCACAATGAACTGGGTGTGCATGAATCTTTAATGTATATGGCTTTTGATGTACCCAGGAGTGGGTATGGCTAGATTGTGTAGTAATTTCACTTTTAGTTTTTGAGCTTTCATACGATTTCCACGGACTAGCTTACATTGCCCCCAACAGTGTATTGGGTTTCGGGGGTTCCCTTCCACTGTTTCTCAGCAATAGCCAGTGCTTGTTTTCTTGATTACAGTCTTTGCCACTGAGATGAAACAGAACTTCAGTGTAATTCTGATCTGTGTTCCCCTGATGGCTGAGGAAGCTACATATTTTCTTTATATACCTATTGGCCATTTGTATTTATGCATTTCAAAGTTGTTCAGTTCAATTGCCTGCTCTAAATGGCATTATTTCATCTTTTGATATTTATGTTTTTGAGATCTTTATATAGTCGAGATATTAATCCCCCGTAGATGAATACTTAGAAAAGATATTTTCTCATTCTGTAGACTGTCTCTTTGTTAATTATTACTATTATTTTCTTCTCTGTTAGAGTCTATCCAGAAAGACATATGCCTATGTTGTGAAATATTTCTCCTATATTTTTCTCAAGTAGTTTCAATGTTTTAGGTCTTATATTAAAGCCTTTTATTCCTATTGTTTGAGATCAAATGGATTTTTTTCACACAGGTATCATTTTAACAACTTTTAGATCATCATTGTTACATTGGTACCATTTATATTTGGGTTCTATAATCAGAAATTAGTATTACACATATTGTTTGTAGTTGGATTTACAAATATAAGAACCTAAAACAAACATAGTTATGTATGTTATTCTCTGACATCATGTAGGATAAGACACATGAAGAAAACAATATACCATATATTAAACCATTCACTATTGATGTAATTACTACTTGGGAGCTGGAGAGAAGCTCTCTAGCAACAATTCACAGAAGTAAAGAGATCTATCATCTATCTATCTATCTATCTATCTATCTATCTATCTATCTATACCTATTTGTCATCTATCTATCTCAACAATTGCTCAAATAATATAACATTGTACTTTGTTTTATATTTCAACGTGAATTTCGTTGACTTCTGCTTTATTGTATGTGTATGAGGATATGAGTGCAGTTGCCTGTAGAGGTTAGAAGAAGACGTTAGATACCCTAGGGCTGGAGTAACAGTGATTATGAGCTGATCCATGTGGGTTCTGGGAACCAACCTTGGATCCTCTGGAAGAGCAGCAACAAGCACCATCCACCCCTGTAATATCAATTCTTTTAAAATCAATCACATAGTGCAGATATGTGTACAGAGGCAAAGTTTCATCTCAAGACATGTAGCTCACCCTCATGTTTTAGAATTTACCACCTAAACACATGAGATAAAGCTACATACTTGAATTAAAATGTCCAACTTTGAGAACTGTATGTTCTTCTTTCATCCAACAATTTTTAATCTTGAGAACCGTTTCTGTTCTTACTTTCTTCCTTCTTCCAGATCTCTTTGATATTCCATACGTGATTCAGAAGCATTTGGTGGGGGAAAGCATCCTCTCTTGTTCTTTACTGGATTAACCATGTAAGCATCACTACATACATGATTAAAGAATGTGGGACATTAGAGACAGAGTTGTCCTCAGTAATTACATCTCCTCACAAATTAACAATCGATGATATAGAGACATCAAATGATATCGATATCATCCAGCTTAGTGAGGCTCAGTCATAGTCATATGCCATGGTCTGATACTGTATGCCCAGCACCAAAGTGACTGTGGCAGGAATATTGTAAATTTGAGGCCTTTCTGAGCTGTCTAACCTCCCCACCCCCCCAAGAAGAAATAAATGTAGGCTCTTGCACTTCTATCTGCTTGTCTGTGTCAGACTTTGTGTTGCTGGGATGAAGCAAAGAAAGCTTTGTTTCCATCCACAGTGTTATGGGTTTCAATCCACTTGTCATGGCTGGTTCTGTTGTTTCCATGCCTATGATAAGGTAGAGCATCATGGTCAGGAAAGCATGTGGCAGGGATTGCCTTATCTCATAACAGACTGAAAGAGCAGGCAGACCAGAATGTGACTGTAGAATATAGGACTCCCCAGAGACAGTGATCTGCTTCCTCCAACCAGGCTCCTTCTTTGACTTTTCACTCCCCCCCATAATGCCATCACAGTCTGCATCCATTAAGGAAGTAATCTACTGAGTAGTAGGGAACCTGGGGTGCAATCATGCTCCCCAAAGCGCACCAGCTGACCTCAAAGATCCCAACATATAAGCCTGTGGGGACATTTCATACTCAAACATCACAAGGTCTTCTATTTCATCATATGAAACTCTCAGAACCCTTGATTCATTTATGTACCCCTGTCCTACCATAGAAAAGCCCTTCTATTTGTCTAGTGCTGACTATATTTCAAATAAGAGAAAAAATGGTATCTTGTTACACCAAATGATAAATTAATGTCACAGTATAAATTTAATAAGTTTGTTCAGTGTGAAAGTTGTTATGTGAGAATGAAAAACAGTGTTGAGAAAAGGCACACACAGCTCAACTAACTGCAACAACAAAGCAAATTCCATGGGAATTCTTTCAAAGCCAAACCTAGCACTTCAACAGTCAATGTGGATTCTTCCAACTTTGCTTCCACTTAACAGAATTTGAGTTGAGTAGGATATGTTTGAATGTTACATCACCAACTCTACTGTTTCCCACAGTGGTGTTCCCAAAGAGATTACCTGGACATTGTTAAATGAAACGTTCATTCATTAGTTTACTGAAGTCTCAGAGCTGCCGAGTCCTTATAGATAACGGTGATTACCATGTTGCTTAGGTTTTGTCTGTTTGACACAAACTAGCGTCACTTGGGCAGAGGGAACCTCAGGGGAAGAATTTTCTCCATCAGATTGGGGCATTTTCTTCATTAATGACCAGGGTGGGAGGGCCCAGTTCACTGTGGGTGGCACCACTCCTGGGCAGGTGGTCTGGGCTGTATGAGAAAGCAAGCTGAGCAAGTCACAACAAGCAAGCCCTAAGCAGCAATCCTGCACTGCCTCTGCTTCAGCTCCTGTCTCCAGGTCCCTGCTAGAGAGTTCCTGCCTGAATCCCCTCAATGAAGTGTAAGCCAAATATCTCCCTCCCCAAGTTTCTCCTGGTCACAGCATTTATCACAGCAAAAGAACAAACTAAAATAACCCCAAACCAAGAAACTCCAAGCATAATCTTTTCGCTGGGTATAAAAACCATGAAGTAGTAACACTTTTAAATTATGGTTTCACACATTGAGAGATTAATAGGAAGCTCTTAAATCAGAAACAACCAGCTCTAGTTTCTCAGGGTCAGAACCTTTGATTTCTTTTATCCCCCACCCATCTGACTGCGCATTGTACCCCTGTGATGCATTGGTTAGCTATCACTGTAACACAACACCAGAGAGGGACAACTGAACAGAACAAAGATTCACATAGCTCCCATCTCAGAGGTTTCAGTCCTTGCTCACTTAGCTCCATGTTTCTCAACCTGTAGTGAAGTCTGCTTACCTTATGGCGGCCATGAAGAAGAAAGAGCAGGGCAGGGAGGTACAAGGTATACCCTCAATGGCATGCCTTCCACACTCACTTCTTCCAACTCCACTACGCCTGAAGTTCCCAACACCTACCAATAACCCCCTCAAATTACCAGTCCATCCATGGACAGACAGACAGACAGACGTGTGTGTGCACGCGCGCGCACACACACACACACACACACACACACACACACACACACACACCCTGAGCCTCATGATCCAATTGCAACCCAAAGCCCCACCTCTGAACACTGTACTGATTATTAAGCCTTGAAAAAAATTACTTTATTTGTGTGTGTGTGTGTGTGTGTGTGTGTGTGTGTGTGTTTTGTATACATGTATACTTGTATAGTACCCACCAAAGGCAGAAGATGGCACTGAATGCCCTGGAGCTAGAGTTAGAGGCAGTTGTGAGCTGCCTAATGTGGATGCTGGGAATGGAACTCTGGTCCTCCAGAAGAACAGCAAGTGCTCTTAACCACTGAGTTATCTCTCTTACTCCAGGTACCAAGACCTCTAACAAAGGAGCCTTCTAGGGGTGACATTTTATATCCAAAGGACATTTGTCAAACAAAAGCTCTGTTCCTTTTCTCCACCCCTTTTAGTGTTTGGCAAAGTCAATATTTTATTGATTTATAGCCTCTTTGGGCCCCTCCACCTTTCAATGCAATGGACATTGCTGTGTTGTTTCTGGGAAGCAAAACTCTTTCTTCAACCCAGGTGCAATGCACATCCACTGTTTCCAAGGCCAGCTCCTTGCCGTGTGTGTCTGAATCAATTATCGGCTTCTCAGAGAACTATCCTGTAGTCATCTTCTTGGCATCACCACATCAACATGATTTATTTCTGTGAATTTTATTTGCTTTTTAATTTATATTTTTTTGAGTCAGAGTCTGACTCTATAGCCCAGGCTGGCTTGGAACTTACATACAGTCAGGGTTAGACTTCAACCCTTTCCAGTGTTCTGCTTCAGGCTTCCAAGTGCAGGCTTTAGCAGTGTGAGCGACACACTGTACTTATTTAACCATCGTTTTTTCCTTCATGAGAGCACTATGGTGCCACACAGGGGCTCTAACTGTTTGTTTGTCCCTGCATCCTGAAATGGTGGCTGGTATATGCTTGGCATTCATTAAGTATTGATGAATGAATGAATGGATTCTTAATTGAATTCTCTTAAATGAACTACTATAAATACTGATTCAGTGTGTGTGTGTGTGTGTGTGTGTGTGTGTGTGTGTGTGTGCAAAGAGTTCAGGCACAGGGAGGCTTTGCATGCCCATGTGGAGGTCAGAGGTCAATTAAGTTGTCATTCTCTGTGAACTCTTCACCTGATGTTTTCAGAGGTCACTGAACCTGGAGCTTATTTTCACTAGATTAGCTGGCCGGCAAGCCTCAGAGACCCGGGAGCTGCGGTTAGAGATGTCCTTCACTAAGGAGGACTGCTATATAAATGCTGGAGACCCCAATTCATGCCCCCATACTTCTGCAGCAAGCACTTCAACTGCTGGGAGAATTCCTATCCCTTCCTGTTAAGGTTTTAACTTGTCAATGTATGCCACTTAATCAGTTTTGAAACAAGTCTTAAAGAGTTAGTTAGGACGTAGGAGAAAGCAGATAGGCAGAGCAACAGTTCTGGCATTCGAATTACAGAGCGAGGATTTTCCCTCAAGCAAGCAGGCATAATCACAAAATGCCCATTTTGTTGTTGATTTTTTCAGGAACCAGAAACATTCGGTGGTGAGAACGAACGCAGACGGTTCCTCAATTCAAAGTGAAGTTCAAATCACTTCGGAGCTTGGGAACAGGAAAGAAAACAAGGAGGTGTGGATGGAGAGGATCTTGTCTTAGTGTTACTTAAAAGAAACTTCCTAGAAAGCCCTCCCTTGGCTTTACTTAATAAACCTACTTTGGGAGCAGTTAGCCCTCCCAACCCCAAATAAAGAGCGTGCCTGGCTCCGCCTAGTTAAGGTTTATTCTGGTCCTGCAAGCCGTGGTTTCGAGACAGGGGTCCGTGGATTTCTGGACCGTCCTTTCGATCCCTTTAAAGGTGGGGATCGTGACGGAGGATTGGGGGCGGGGGGGAAGAAGGCGGGAGGCGAAGGCTGGAGAGTCAGTGGTTGACATAGTAACTCTTCAGCTGCTCTCCCTGGCGGCTGCCACCGAGGCCCCGCCTGTGCCCTCTGCCTGGGAGTCCAGGCCGCCTGTTGGCGAGGTCCAGATGCTCTCAGGTCAAGGTTCCCTTGGCGGTTGTCCCCCAACCCCCTAAGAAGTGACTTCCACCCTGGCGGGCAGGGAAGCCACGGGCAGAGCCCAGTAAGCCTGGCTTCTGCATCCCTTTCCTCATCTTCCTCTCAGGGGCATCGCTTTGCTCTGGGCCAGTTCGGTAGGTGAAGCGGCCCCTTCTCCCCAGGTCCCCATCTGCGGGAGCAGGGTGCAGGCCAGCTGGGCGCTGTGCCATGAGTCAGAGCCCTGGGTTCGTGGCCCGGAGGGGCGGCTCTCCGCTAGCTGCCCCTGGAGCCGGAGCGCGGCGCAACGAGAGCCAAGACTATCTGCTGATGGACGAGCTGGGAGACGACGGCTGCCCGCAGCTCCCGCTGCCACCCTATGGCTACTACCCCAGCTTGTAAGTGCGGGCGCGGGAGGCATGGGCTGCAGGAGTGGGTACCGCGCGTGTCCCACCAGCGATGTCTCTCCAGACATCCAGTGGCGTGCGCCCGCCCGTGGGGCTGGGCTGGCTGCTGTGAGCACTCCAGGGGTGCGCTCACCCTCAGAATGAGCCCGCCGGGTTCCCGCCCCACTATGTGTGGAGGGATGCCAGGTCACCACAGGGGACCTGGTGCTTGGTCACCTTTGTTGGGTCATTTTTTACAGTCCCTGCCATCCTGTGGCACTGCTCAACAGGCACGATCTGAACTCAGAATGGGTTCCAGCTTTCGCTCCAGTGGTTCAGTCTTTGTGGGAGTGATGAACTGAACTCTCTTGGTCTTTGAAGGCACTTTGGGGACAGGAACCCACTTAGTGCACTCTCCAGCTCTGCCTCAGTCCTCTGGTCTTGCATAAGGATTGCTGAGGGAGAAAGCAAGTAGGGAGGTTCTGAGGCCAGACCTATCCATTATCCCCGGGACAGCCTCCTTCTCACCCTGGAGTTGAGATTAAGACCAGGAAGGAGATTCGTTTAGGTTTTTGTACTCCTGGCAGGACATGAGTGAGCCTGTTAGGGGACAGAAAAATAGGGATCGGCTCCTTCCTAGTGGCCTCTCAATAACCAGGAGCCCTTATTTAAAACAGCAACAACCAACAACAAAACCTCCAGACTCCAGGTTGCTGACAGGGGTGATGGGGAGAAACAGACAGCAGACAGTAGAGTGGAGAAACACAGTTTCAGTTCCTCCCTCGCTCCCCTCTCCCCGCCCCAGGCTGTGACCACGTGTGCAGCAGGCAGATAGTGTTTCTGGCTCTGTGCGCCTTTGCTTGATCTTGCTTGACTGATACCCAGGTTTCCTGGCCTGTCACAGTTGTCCAAGCTGTTTCCTAGGAAAGTCTTTCTCAGTTGGGTGACCCCTTCTAGTGGAGGGAGGGTTCTATCCCTTCCCCGGGGGCTGGCAGACCCTCATGACAGAGACTACAGCCTGGCTTTTGGGCAGTGACCAGGACTGGAAGAGTCAAAACCTTCTGTGGTTTACTTTCCTGGTGAGAACTGAGCCCCAGGAAATGGGGCATCTACATTTTTCTCCAGGATGAAAAAAAAGTTGGAAGTGGTTCCATTCATCTGAGCTGTGCAAGCCAAAAGCATCCATGAAAACCTCTTTTCATTTATGAAAAATTAAGATATAATTCAGACAAGGTGAAATTCACCTCTTTAGTTGTACAGTTCAACATTGCACATGTAATAGTCATTATGCTTTGCAGCCACCGTCAATAGTTAATTTCAGGACATTTTTGTCAATGTTATATTTGCTGTCCAATTATAAGTCTCTCTCCCCCTGCCCTCTTCTCTTTCCTCCCTCCCTCTGTGCAGGAGTGGTGTATATCTATGGGCTCATGTGTGTGTGTGTGTGTGTGTGGAGGGCTTGTGCGTGCACGGGCACGCGCGCACGCGTGTGTGTGTGTGTGTGTGTGTGTGTGTGTGTGTGTGTGTTTGTGCTTGCCCATGGTTTGTGTGTGGAGGCCAGAGATGGACATAGGAAGTCTTCCTCTACAGCTCTCTACATTACTTTTTTGGGTACAGGGTCTCTCACTGACCCTGAAGCTCATCTTTTTCCTTAGACTGGCAGACATATGCCACTGAACCAAGGTTTTACCTGGGTGCTGGGGATCTGAACTTGGGTCCTCATGCTTGTTCAGTAGGTGCTTTTACCCACTGAGCTGTCTCCCAGCCCAGAAAAGCTCTGTTTCCTAGGGCAGACTTAGACTTCTCCCAGATGGGTATGTGACCATCCAGAGGCTTTGCTAAGACTCCAGTTCCCCAGGTCTTAGGTGCAACTGAAAAGTCTGCATTTTTAAGTCTCTAGTGATGTTGTATTTGCTTGTTGACACAGTACACACTAAAAACAAGAAGATGCATGGCAAGAAAAAATAATGATAGAAAAATGCTAGCATTCTGATGATAGCTGTTTGCAAATTTGCTTTGAAGCCAGGGTAGGTGTTGCCCATCTGTGATCTCAGCTACTTCAAGGCTTCAAGTTTGAGGCCAGTCTGGGCAGCACAGGGAGACCTTGTCTTTGGATTGAGTTTCACTAAGCTCTAATGCTGTTTAGTAACTTACTTATTGGCTAAATTAAATGATTTGATAACTATCTGCATCTTCAAAAAATTAGATGGTCTCATTAACTAAACATTTTTATTCTACACTCTCTATTCTAATTGATTTCTTTGTCATAAAGAAAGTGATTTACTTTAAAAATCTGTGGTTTTATTATCAGTAGTGAGATTAAATAAAGTAAGAATTCCAAGTTGTTTGAACACTTTTCATAATATCTTCAAATGTGATTTACTGTCTAAATCATGAAGTTCTTTAAATTACTATTATATATAGCAATTGATATGTAATTATGTATTTAGAGAACTCTAGAAATATACTATTTAGAGCAAAAGCACCTTTCTCCTTCAGTACAGGAATTTCAGCTATTCTTGTTGAGGACAGGTAAAAAACAGGATGCGGAGGAATATGGTAATAGCCTTCAGTTCATGATGGGTGGCACTTGTTAAGTCATGTTGAGAGTGAACCACACACCAGAGTTAAAGCTTTTCTCCTCCAAATCTATTGTTTCCCAAAGGGTTCAGGGTTATTTTTCATCCAACATGTTCTCTGACGAAGTTTTTGGATTTTGAAGTTGAATAAAAACGATGCAGGAGGAAATACTAGAAAAAATTCACTTCCCTTTGTTACAGAGTACAAATGAGCACTTCATGGACTTTTAAACTGTGATGAGAGTGATTTTTGTGTGCTTTTGAGTAGAGTGTGGACTGGTGTCATCGTGGCAATCACTGATACACCTTAGGTGCAGAATGGCTATTTTTCTCAAATCACCCACATTTTCCTGCAAGATTCTGGAATTTTGTAAGTGGCCATTTCTGTGAGATAAATTCACCCACTCTCACTTAGAAATTCTCTTTCATGTTTATCTTCCAAAAAAGAATGTTTTTACATGTAGTTTTGGAGCTTTTACTACTGAAGATTGTGGGAAATTATCTTGTGGGAGACCAATTGCACATTCTCAGGCCTTGGTAAATGTAAGTGTTAATATTTTAAAGATGGTATTTTTGAAAGAAAGATTTCCTCTTTTTCTAACTTTCAGTTAGAAAGCAGACACTACATTCTATTGTAATTAATTTTGAATGATGAGTAACAAGAAAGTCCCACATCCTGCCAAGACCCCAGGGGTTCATTTATTTATAGAAATGTCTCTAGTCTATGACCCTGAACATGAAGGAGAATCTCAGACATGTACACATATGTTAAGGGTTTCCAAAGCAGTGGAGATGAGTTGAATTAGTTCCATTGATCATTGAGCTATAAACTATTGAACTGACATTTATTGCTGTTCAGATTGTGAATAACGACATGTCATGACAATCAAAGCTACAGGCAACCCACTAGAGTAAGTCTAAAGCAACTACAAAAACTTGTGGTAGCACAAGATGTTCTGGCTCAGTGGGTAAGGGCACTTGCTGCCTGCTGAGTTTGATCCCAGGATCCATGTTGTGGGAGAGGAGAACTGACCCTGTAAAGATGCCCTCTGACTTCTCTATGCGTGCTGTGGAGTACATGAACCCCCAAGAAACAAATGTGAAAAATACCCTGTGGTAGCCAGTATGTTGTAGTAATATATTTTCAAATATTTGAAAACATTACTAATTTGGTGGCTGGGGAATAGCTCCATGGTAAGATGCTCACCAGCATAACCAAGGTCCAGGATTTGATCAAAAGTACCATGAAACAAAACAATAACATTACATAAATTGCTTAAAAATTATAAGTGATTGCTGTGTGTCAGGAACAAAGATGCTAGAGAGAATATAATGTGGGAAAGTTCTTAGTTGCAAATGAGGCAGAGAACTAGAATTGAGAAATACCTTGAAAGAAACCAGTACTCTCATAATACTGAAAAGTTAGGCTAAAAAATGATGCCCACCAGCACAGAGTCAGTTGCAAACACCAGGAAGAAGACAAGTCCCCTTGGGAATTTCAATTTAAGGGCCTACATGCCCAATGAGCTCTTACTTTTTGTATGCCTAGTTGACCTAGAGATCCTCAAGCCTGGGGCTCTCAGTATAGTAAAATGTTAAAGCATGAAGAGGAAGTGTCCTGTCCATGTTGACTGCTTAGGAAATTCATCCAAGAGCAAGCCTGCTAAAAATAGACTCACTACAGCCAGTGACCAAGCACACAGGAAACAGTTAACTAGGAGAGAGTAAGCTAACAGCAGAATCCACTACACAGCAAGCATGATGGCCCTGTGAGGTCCTTAGGAACTTAGGGTAACAGTGTAATTAGGGGGAAAGGTATAAAGCTGGTTTGTATAAAATGTCACAGTGTAAAAATGTAAAACCTTAAGGAAAGAAAGAGTCTCAGAAGAACGGGGGTGGGGGGGTGCATCCACAAAAGAGCTACGGACAGAACATCTGAAAAAGAAAACAACACAGTTCCATTTTAAAAAGTTTTTAAAATTGCAATTATTGACTTATTTTGTGTATGCATATGTGTGAGGATACACCCATAAAAGAAAATAATGCAATTTTATTTTAAAAGTTAATCATAATTATGCGTGTGTGTGTGTGTGTGTGTGTGTGTGTGTGTGTGTGTGTGTAAGTCAGAGGACAATTCGCTGGAGTCAGTTCTTGCCTTCCACCATGTGGGTCCTAGGGGTTGAACGCAAATTCTCAGGCTTGCCAGCAGCTGCCTTAACCCACAGAGCTACTTCACTGCCCTTCCCACCCCAAATAACGTAATACTTGATGGAAAAATACAACACTAAGTTGTATAATGCAGATAATACAGATTGTCTACAGTATAACTGATGTTAATATTCAAAATTCAGAGACACAGCAGGCTGATCTCTATGATTTCGAGGCTAGCCCGGTCTACAGAGTAAGTTCCAGGACAGCCAGGAGTACATGGAGAAACTCTGACTTGAAAAAGAAAACAAAGCAAAAATTCAGGGACACAAATAAATAGACAAAATAGAGATTTATTTTTTAATTTTTTGCTTTTATTTTATGTGCATTGGTGTTTTGCCTGAATGTACGTGTGTGTGAGGATGTTGGATCCCCTGAAGCTGGAGCTAAAGACTCCAATAGTAAGCTGCCATGTGGGTGCTGGGAAGGGAACCTGGGTTCTTGGGAAAAGCACCCAGTGCTCCCAGCCACTGAGCTATGTCTCCAGCCCCCAAAATAGACATTAATAAGAGGCATAGAACAAGAAGGTAGGTGTTCCAGAAGAAAATAACGAGAAAAAGGAAGCATCAATATTTGAATACATAATGGGTAATGATTTCCAGAAATGACAAGTTATTATGTTCATGAAGTACAATATTATCATGACACATAAAGCCAGACAAATAAAACCTGTCATTTTAATTGCAAAATGCCCATGAAAGACAAAAAATTAAAATTAAAAGTTAATGAAAATACAAGGACTTGAAGTGAGTTTATATTTTAAAATATTTACAGTGGAAATTCTCCCATGGTGTCTTCTGATCCATAGGTGATGTGTGGCTTGTGAGAGCCATGTTGTTTTGCTTCCCCCCTCATAAAAGACATCATTTGCACCCCACTTATGAACACAACATTTCATACAGTCAGTGTTCAAGGCTGACAGAATCTTTTGGAACATAATTATGAACAAAATATTTTTAAAAGGTAACCTCATTGGGTCTCAACTTTAGGAAAAAAAAATCCAGAGATTCTGTAGTGTGTGTGTGTGTGTGTGTGTGTGTGTGTGTGTGTGTGTGTGTTGTATGTGTGGTAACTGCAGATTTGTGCTCCTATGGGTGCATATCCAGGACAGAGCAAGACTTTGATTATCTTTTTTGATTTTTTTTCTTACTGCCTCTCACAATGAGACAGGGCCTCTCACTGGCACATATGCTTATCTTTCAGCTAGCTGAGTGGCTAGTGAGCTCTTGGGATGAGCCTGTCTTCACCTCCTGATGCTGGGCTTACAGGTTCATGCAACCATACCTATTTTTTTTTTTTTGGCTTAGGTTCAGAGGATTTGAATTCAGAGCCTCACATTTGTGGAACAAACATTCTACTCACCAAGCCATCTCTTCAACTCCTAAAGAGATATTTAATTTCATTTTCTATTTCCTACTAGGGAAACAAAAAAAAAATAGGTAGTGTTTGAATTCAGTGAGAATCCTAATATCTGTTATGTCCTTTGCAATGACATCAGTAACATGAAGACAAATCCTGAACTTTAGTTAAAGGAGGTCAATAGATCATCTGTCCATGAGAAATATAATTTCTTTTTTATTTCTGAGACAGAGTTTCACTGGGTCGTCAAGGCTAACTTTGAACTCATGATGTAGTATAGGTTGAAATCCTTGCTTCAACCTGCTGAGTGTTGAAATTATGGTTGTGTACCACCATACCTGGCTAAAAAATATAATTATTGAAAAAAACCCAATGGAACAATTAAAAATGCAATTTGTATATAGAATAATTGATAATACTCCAAATACAAAGATATAAAGAAATATTGATGAATATCAACAATTATTATTCACCATTATTTAATGGTGGAAAGTATACATTCTGAAGCTGCATCTCAAGGGAAAAGCGAGTGTGGAAATCACTGTTGGTTTTGGTTTCCAACTTCATTTAGAATCACCTTCCCCCTCCTACCCATCCCCCAGCCATTGCAGCACAGGATGGTCTCACTTTTGACCTCAAGGAGAGCGCTTTGCATGACAGACACACCTGTTGTTTCAAAACTTGCCATGACTTGAAATAATCAATAACCACAAGGAAACACTGATTGTTGTGGAACATGTCTTTAGGGTACCAACATTGTGAGATGAATGATCCCCAGATGTGCTTAAAGGTTCACACTCATTTTGTTTAGAGTGTTACTTACTTCTAAGGAAACAGTGCATCATTTTTCTCCACAAGGTTTTCTTCCCTGAGTCATTAGAAGCAACTTCTCAGGGCAATTTGTCTTTTAGAGAGTAAAAATCATAAAAGGGACATTTTGTTGATTTCACTCTTTTTTTCTGTTTCATTAAAATGCTAGATATAATTGGATCCAGTGAGTTAAGTTACCGTTTATGATTGCTCTTTGTTTAGGAGTGTTGTGTTGGTTTCAGTGTAAGGGGTCATCTTCATCTGTGCACCATGTTTTAATTAAACTCTGGCAGTCAAATTTGCTATACTTCTCAAGACTCAAGCCATTGCAATTGGCTGAATAACATTCTTACACAAACAAGTGTTCCAGCTCTCCCATAACATATGGTTGTGGCACACCTGGCCTCAAATTCAGCTAATTGAGGCTCCAGGAAGAGGAGAAAAGATACTAAGAAGAATTACATACAATACAACATGTTCTTGTTTCTACAGACAAGTAATCCAAAATATTTACTTACATCTGGGGATCTAACATTTTTGGGATACCTACTCTGTAATAAGTCTTTTCCTAGTTGTACAAACGTGGTTGACTCTTGAAAGCAGTCGCTTGTCTATTTTTAAAGTTTGTTTTACAAATAATGATGCTGAAATTTACAGATGTTAAGCCACTAGCATGAAGTTACAAGGCTGTTAAGTCTTCACATGGGCTCAACCCAGTACATCTCAAAAGTACATCTGGAATGCATGTGCAGAAGGGCTAGCAGGGTCCTCTACACTCTCAGCACCCCACATAATCATTCTTGTACCCATACAGAGGGCTCAGCATAACATCATCCTTCCATTCTGCTTCTTCCTTCTTGCCACAGATACTTTAGAGAGCCACATGCTGGCTCCACTTTATTGAGCCAAGATTCCTGTGCTATGCTTGTTATATCCAAGAAATACCCAGGTGAGAAGAGAAGACAGACAGGAGGGGAATACCAGAAACCTACACAGAATTGGGCATCTTTGACTCTGGCTTTCTTTCTATCAAGATGTTCCTCATCTTTGAAGATCAGAGCCAGCCTGCATACTCCCATCCTTTAATTGACTGCTGAATCTATTTAGTCATCTCTGTTGGCATGATATGATTACGTTTAGTAAGGAGAATTTATTGTGGACTTTTCTATGCTTCATAGACACTAATTTTATTCAGTCATTCAAACTGAATAAAAGCTGTGAGGTGTGAGCACTCAAAATTCTTATTTTACTGATAAGAAAAAAACTTACAGATAAGAGGTTGATGGGCATGCCCAGCATTACACAGCTTGCAGTTGGTTGAATGGGACTAAAGGAAGGAACCAAAGACTCTTTCATCATTAGCTCCATCAACAGTGAAATGAAGGTTTGAAATATGGCCGATCTTTTTCGCCAAGGAAGATCAGTATACCAAAATAAGTGTTCTGTAGATAATTTGCAAATTTAACCAAGATCCACAAATTGATCACAACTCTTTAAAGATTACAGACATTATGTATAAACATTCATATACAATCTAAATAAAAATTTCTCATCTGGGTTGACAATGTTCCCTCCAAGAGCCAAAGGCCAACTAACAAAATCCCCAAAACTAGTCACGAGAAGCCCTCTTTTGATATAGGGTTGTCCAAGAGACTCCCCCAAACACACAGGGTATTACTATTGCCCTCGTTTGTCACCCCTTCCCCCAGAGGTAGAAGATAAGTTCTTATTGCTGAAGACACATGTACTTCAGACACAGGGCCCAGAGGCCCCTAAGCTGAACTGTCCTGAATGCCTCTTCCCTAAGGACTAGCTCTCATGGTACCAGAAGGTGCCATGCAAGCTTTCAAAGAAGACAGGCAATCAATAGTCCTACCCAGATATGATGCCTACGAACCACAATGAACAGCACTATATGATAACCCTAACAATGCCATAGTGGCATTAATACCTTAGAGATAACCAATAGCTCTCTAATTGGGCTTAAGACCTGCTCAGTAATAGGGAAATCATGCCTCGTACTGGAAGCCTAGCCAGTTACCCATTAGTGAAGTCATGGGTCTTGGAGAACCTACAACCACCACTTTACTGAACTCTAATTATTTGTCCTAATACTAATAGATAAGTAGAGTCCTTACCCCTTATCAAAGAAATGTCTCTTTGTAACATATGGAAACCATGACAGAAAAACCACAACCAATAAAAGTGCGGAGTTGTGAAGCACAGTCCCAATGAGTACATCTAGAAAACACTCCGACATGGGGTTCAGAGAACATTGCACAAGAGGATCAGGAAGTCAGCTGTGAGGCTGTGAATCCTAGAAATGTCAGAAGCTACACCCATGGTGTCTTACCAACATGGCCTCCTAGCATGTACTGAATCAGTTCAACAACAGTAGACATGCCAAAGTGGACTGGAAAGGCAACAAGGCCTCAACCTTACACAAAGAACTACGGGTACCTGCAGAACACAGAGAGTGAGAGAAATTGGTTAAATAGTCAGCCCTGAAAACATACACATAAGTAACATTAAACAGACTGAGCAGATTATATTTAGGTATATACATAAAGGCATGCAACAACAGTTGATGGAAAAATAGATTATGAATCTGAGAAACAGCAAGTAGGTGTACATGGGAGGGTTTGTGAGGGAGGAAAGGGAAGAGAAAAGTGATGTATTTATAATTTTAAAAATAAAATAAAAAATAAAAAAGAAATTACAGACATAAAGTGCTCTTTTTCTAAAGTGTGTGTAAATTGCTTCTGTGCCAACATACAGTTGTGTTAGAGAAACTGGCATGACTGACCGTGTGAAGGGCTGGAGAGACGGCTCCACTGTTAGGAGCTCATCCTCCTTCTGAGAGGACCAGAGTTGAGTTCCCAGCCCCCACCCAGGGCAGCTGGAACTCAAGTCCTAAGGATCTGTCACCTTCTTCTGACCTTCACTGGCACCCACACCCACACGGGCACAAGCCTATCCCTAAAGTTAAAAATACAATAAATCTTTGAAAAAAAAAAACAGTGTGAAATTAGAGTTTACTGCAGGATTTGCATAATTTATTTTTAAATTTTAATTTAATTTTTTCATATATTTTGGTCATATTTTTTCCTTTTTCCCAACTCCTGCCAACTTCTCCTCACCCAACTTCATGTCTTTTCTTTTGCTCTCAAAACAAACAACCAGAACTAATAACAAAAACAAAATAAAAAAATCAATAAGACAAAAACAAAAACAGCTCAAAAACCAAAACCAGATTTGCCTTCCTTAACAAAACGTTTGTACAGTATTTACCCAGAGGTATGTACTTCCTGAAATCAATCGAGTCAACAGCCATGTTAAGATTGATTGCCTGTTCAGGGCAGATTTCACATTTCCATTCTGAATCTCTGACTTTACTGTGTGGAGCATCCTGTCCTGACGCTGCACTAGGGAGGGACTGGACTCCACACTGGGCTTGCTAACAAAACGAACTTCCAAATGACCAGAATTACCGTAAGAATTGGAAACGAGGTGAATTCTAAGGGTAGTTTAAAATTTCTTTCAGGGAATTAAACTGTTGCAAATAAAACTCACCCTGTTATTGCAATATTAGCATTCTTTTTTATATTTATATTTATTTATTTAAAAAGGGTTTCTTTTTCATTTTACATACCAATCCCAGTTCCCCTCTTTCCCCTTCTACTGCCTACCACCTCTCCCATTCTACGCCCCAACCACTCCTTGTCAGAGGGGTAAGGCCTCCCTTGGGGAGTCAACAAAATCTGGCATACTAAGTTGAGGCAGGACCAAGCCCCTCCATCCTGTGTCAAGGCTGAGCAAGGTATCCCACCCTGGGAATGTGTTCCAAAAAGCCATTTCATGCACCCGGGATAAGTCCTGGTCCCACTGCCAGGGGCTGCCCAAACAGTGCTAGTCACATAACTGTCACCCACATTCAGAGGATCTAGTTCAGTCCCATGCATGTTCCCCAGCTCAGTGATTCACAACCAAACACTGCGCTGAGCTCCTAGATTTCAGTTGAAGAGAGGAAGGAGGGATCACAGGAGCAAGTGAGGTCAAGATCATGATGGGGAAAACCACAGAGACAGCTGACCCAACATTAGCATTCTTAAAACAGAAATTTGCCTGGTCTCTGGGCTGTGTGAAAATTCCTGCAGTTGTATAGTGCTGAGGAAATACCTTCTCCAGGACCTGTTGCTTACATTTAGGGCTGGTCACTACTCCAAATGAAACATTCATTAAGTTATTTCAATAGTTGTTTAAATTCTTTAGATTCATCAGACACTGTTTTTGAAAGCCAGGACCACCACATCTCATTAACTCTCAACAGTTATAATTTGTAGCCTGCCCTTCTAATTTATGTATTTTCAAGAATCCGTGTTTTAGATTTTGTTTCATATCTGTTGAAATGTTTTTTATGCATAAATGTATATAGATAGGGCTTATGTATAACTTAGAAACACATGAAAAGAGCATATACATAAAATAACTTTTTTTTATCTGATCATGAACACTTCACTTTCAGGAAGCGACTCCCTTGAGTCCCATTTTAACTAAGAATCTTCAGTGCCCTTGTTTTCAACACAGCGCTGCTCTAAATGGTGAGCAGAACACTGGTGTAAAAGCAATATTAAGATTTATTTATTTATTTATTTATCTGTTATTTATTTATGTGTTTGTTTGTTTGTGCACATGTATGCAGATGCCAGTGGAGAACATGAGAGGGTATAGAACATCCCTGGAGCAAATAATGCAATTCATTGGTGCTATGCAATTAAATTGACTTCATAATTATATGTTTCCAGAATGCTGCTTAAAGAACCGGATTCACCACTGTTCCTTATGGTCTCTCTATAGTCCCTGACATACACACAAACACACATTTATTTATTTCTTATGCTTGAAAAGAATATTTCACACTATTTCTAGGATTTATTTTTGAACTACCGTCACCCATGCTGAACCTTTGGAGGCTATAATGTTTGTATGTGCACTACTGATCAAAACTACTTCATGGCAATGATTGACAGCCGACAGAGCTATAGCTAGAAGGCTTACAACATAAGAACTAGGAGAAACAGGGATTCATCACTGGGAGAAGCCAACTCTCCCAGCAGTCATCAGTTACCCACAGTTCTCATTCCAGGAGTGAGACTCTGTGGAACTTTCCCCTCCACATTAGGTGTCCACTGATATTGCCACTGTTTTGATCTTGTTTATGCAGCCATTTCTAGGAGAGACTGTTTCACAGCAGACTTCTTGGTATTAAGGTTCTCATAATCTTTCTGCTCTCTCTTTCTTGATATTTCCTGAACCATAGATGCAGGAGGTATGATGTAGATGTATCCACTGGGGCTGGGCCAGGTTCATTAAGCAACATTCTGGACCCCATGATGGTTTTCTGTGATGCTCTCCATTTGCTCTAAAGAGATACTTCTTTTATGAGGGATGGCAGCTTCATTTATCTGTAGGTGTAAAGATAACGTCTAGAATGTAATAAGGAGTTATGATGACCTAGCAAAACAGTGATTTTCTAAGGTCCATGACTGCACTTACTCTGGAAGCTGGCTAGGTTTCTAGTCCTAGGCATGCCTTCCCTTCTGCTGAGTGGGTCATAAGACCAATCAGAGAGCTGTTGGTGACCACCGACATGGGAGTTCCACTTATTGCACCTTCATGCACATCTGCTATGCTGGTCATTGTGACTCGTAGGTGTTGCAGCTGAACAGATCGCACTTCCTTTAGCAGCTTGAACAGTACTTCCTAGTACTATGGAAACTAGACTGCAGTAAGGAGGCTTTGACATTAGATTTTGCTCAAATCATCCAAGCCCTGTAGCCTAAGTGCAGGATGTCTTCAGCAATAGGGCCTTCCCCTCAACCTCTGGGGGTCAACCAAGGGCTACATCAATAGTCTATACTATTGCAAGTCACTTGAACTCCCCTGACCAATCATTGGAAAGATTTCTCATGCCTGTTACTGAGGTTTTTGTTAGTCTGTGGTTCTTTTGGGGACCATTTCTATATGTGTGTGCAGATAAATATGTATTGTGTATAATTTCTACTAAATACAAAATACTACAATTCCTTGACACTTTATCAAATATTGGTATTATTTGCCCCATTTCCTGCCTTCTTCTGTGTTGACATCTCTCCTGTCCGGTCAGAGCACCTCCGCACTTTCCATTTCCCACTTCACCTGTATCTTGCTATTTTCCTCCCAGGACTCCCACCCACTCTGTTGCCTCTTTATACTTTCCTGGTTTCCGTGGTTAATCCATGTTGCATAAACGTATCTGAAGATTTGGAGCTAGGGGCCACAGATGAGAGAAAACATGTGGCATTTTATCTGGGTCTGGGTTACCTCACATGATATGATCTTCTCTAGGTCCATCCATTTATCTGCATACTTCATGATTTCACTTTTTTAAACAGCTGAATAACATTCCATTGTATATACATACTTCATTCTCATCTCCATTCATCTGGCCCCTTTATTTGTTGTTTTGGGCAGTGGCCAGCTCTGAAACTGTATATAACAAAACAGGCTCAGCAGGTTGGATTCATATATTTGTGTATTTATGTGTGTGTGCATGTACCAGTCATGATCAAGGAAAAGGAGGCTATCAGCTTGAGAGGTGTGAGACACAGGACAGGTGAGAGGTGCATACCTAGAAAGGGCTGGGTGGAGGAAAGGGAAGGGGAAATGATGTAACTTTATTTTAATTAAAACTGTATTTAAAAGAAAAATAGGGGAATCTATATCTATATCTATATCTACATCTATATCTATATCTATATCTATATCTATATCTATATATGAACTAATGAAATATGATGCCCAGTGTGGTGGAGCTATCTGGAGGCATGGAAGGTCATAGGGAAACATTGTCTTTTAGAGTCTGTACAGAATTTAAGGGGCTTGTGCTTTACATTTTCTAGCTGAACTTAAAATATTGTTGGTTCTTTGCTTTATTTACATTAACTTGTTTGAACCTCACAGGAAACCCAGTTATACGCAGGTGGTAAGTGGTAATATGATTTCCATGTGTAAAGAGGAAAAGGAAATTCAGAATGGTCTGAGGCTCTTATTTAGCTTGTCTTATTGCTTTTTACAGAGTGTATTATTTCACACATAAAAAGCCTACATAAAATTTAAAAGTTAGAATTATTTTTAAAAATCAGATTTATTTGTTTTATTTCATGCACATGAATGTTTTACTTGCATGTATTTATGTGTACCATATGCATTCCTGGTGCCTGTGAAAGTCAGAAGATGGTGTTGGATCCCTTGGAACTGGAGTTACAGATTATTGTGAGCCACCACGTGGGTGCTAGAAATTGAACTCAGGTCCTCTGCAAGAGCAACAAGTGCTCTTAACCAATTATTTCAACATGATTTACTATAATTCACAATGGCAACAGAAATAACAATAGCTAACACAGCATTTCTTATGTGCCTGGTCCAGTTATAAGCACTTTACATATATGAAATTATTCAGTGCTCCCAGCAGGTCCCAGAGGGATTTATCATCACCTACATTTCAAGACGATCTGATGTGTGTGGGAATTAAGAAACTTGCTAAAGATTCTAAGTAGCAAGCTAATGCTGATCTCGGGCAGTGAGTCTCTACCATTAAGACTGCATTGATCAAAACCCAATATATTTGATTAATAAGAGTTTACTTCACTGTTTAATGATTGTTAGAAATGTGTCTTTTGAAAAGATGAATGAAAAACTTTTGCTGCCTTGGCTAAAGGCGTCTTAGTTTGAGCTGTGAGACATTAGACAATGTTAGGGACAGGGAGCATAGCAAGTTTCATAAAAGTGATGGAGTGAGATTGCGAAGGGGAAGGTGGGAAAGAGAGCCAGTGTGACAATTCGATGGATAAAACGTTAGGAAAGAAATTTTAGTAAAAAATGTGGACATTGTACCTCTTTCACAGACTTCACACATCCCACAAAGAGCCTACACTCCAAGTAACCATCATCCTGGGCAGGGCTTCTTAATTACATTCTTTTATTATTCATTAGGAACTTACTAGAAACCCTGATAATCAGGTCCTGTTCTAGATCTCCTGAATCAAAGACTTCAAGAGATTTATGTGTAACCTGTTCCAGAGTGAATTACATGCAGTTCAGGAACAGCCGATTGTCTTATCACAGCCCTGTCCTCAATCCTGTCTTGTGGGTCTTTGCTGTTCCATCTATGGTTATTGACAGTTGCTAACACAACATGCGATAGTGTCTCCTGCTATGGTGGAAAAGGTCTATGTCTTCTCTGCTCAACATGGCAGTCCTCTGTGGTATGGAGGACTTGAAATATGATAGTAAAACTGAGAAACTCAAATTGTAACTTTATTTAATCCTGAACAATTTACATTGTGTTGTGTGGATGAGATTACCACAAGGGCCAGCATGTTGATTAGTTTCTTGAGGGCCTGGCAGAGGAAACATGACTAAAGGATGAAGCATTTTGTACATCCAAGCTCTTTAATATCCCAAAGCAACCCTATGAAGTAGACTTTATTGTTTCTCTCCATGTTACAGATGAGAAAAAGAAAGTCTAAACTTAGGATATAACCCTTCAAAAGTCAGAGTTGGCTTTCATACCCAAGTAGTTTGATGCCAGGGTACAGATCCTCAATGCTTTCTCTATGGTCTTGGGTAAATCAGATGAATTTTATATTATCTTCTAAACTCAGACCAAAGGGGTCAGAAACAAGGGTAAAGGTCATCTCCTTTTTATCTTTTCATTTATAATGTTATTCTAAAATTGGAAGTTTTACAGAAATGGACATTTTCATATGGCTCAATAAATGAAAAAAATAAAGAGAAAAGAGAAAAAGATGACACCATGGCTTGAAAGGGATTTGCCCTCGGAAAATTCTGGGATCCAGGATGAGGTCATAGCTCTCTGGAAGGATGGAACTTCCCCAACTGAACACTAAGCACGTAATTCTCATCCTGCTTCTTACAGTCGGTTAAACTGGACTTCCTGTAGGTCCCCCTCAGCCTGTGCACATTTCTCTCTGTAGCTGCCATCTTCATTTACACATCCCCTCTCTCTTTCTTTTATCGTTTTTCAGGAGAATTAGAGGAAGAAGGCACACAAACACTAGAAACTGCCACCATCAAAGAGCTTGAGTTTTTACTGTCTCAGGACACTCTTTAACCCCGAGTTCTCTTTGTTCATCCGGGCGATCACTCCATTCTTCTGGAATATGACATGCTCTAGTCTTTAGGGAGTGTGTCTCAGGTGACATACTAATAAAAATTACATAAACTTAAAATTTTAATTTTCAAATAAGTTTTCATAGATATTCCTTAACATATGTATATGCATGTATACATTAAATGCATATGTTCATATATGTATATGTACATAATATAATATGCATATATATACTTTCATATCTTTCTATTCATTCATAATGCATGTCTTAAACAATGATGACATTCTTATTTATATTTTGTTTTTCCATTTAACATTATTACTATTATATATTTTTAAGGTATTTAAATTTAGCCTTAGGACTCTATGAAAGTGGCAGTCTTCTTGTATTAAAGACTTTATGAAAGTGGGAGTCTTCTTGTATTAAAAGATGGAGAAATGGGGGATATATCTCTATCTACCTGTCTGTCTGTCTGTTTGTCTATCTGTCTGTATCTACTAGCTCATACCATGTCTATTCATGGCAAAAAACTTCTTTCCCTTTAGATTTTGATCAGATCACATATATTAGAAAAGGATTAAAAACAAGTTTCACTACTCTTGAATGTACTTCAGTTTGCATGGAAATTTAAAATAAAAGTGTTATATTCATGGCCTTTGTATAAATGAAAGACTTGCAAGGAGTTCATGTATAGAATTTATAAGTGCTCATCTTAATCTAAACCAAAGACTATTTTTCTCTATTCTCATGAATTTGGTCCTATACCTTTAGCCTATGGTACATTAGAAACAACAAGTGAGAAAGACAGCCCCTAAGACTTTGTAATTTTCATTCCTATCAATTTGTCTAACAGGCTTATGTAAAAGATGAGCTACTCAAACAGGCTACATTGCAGGAGGGAATGTCCCATAACCACCAAACCCACTTAAAATATTAATGTTTTGTTGGCAGCTAGGTATCATGATTGACATTTATAAGGGTACCCTGTAGTCATCAAAACAAACTTGATCATTGCGAGCATAATGTATCAAAGAGGAGGAGATGCACACAATGCATTTAGAGAGGTTTTAAAATCTAATTCATTAAGTTAATAAAAATGTTCATGCATTGAGACATGATAATAGAATAGAACATTCCTTTCTGTGGATTGACTCATGGGCGACAATCAAATCAATGAGATGCTCCAAGGGGAACAAGTGTAGTCTACTGGCTCCCGCCGACTGACTTCTGTCAGTCTTCAACATCAGCTCTATTCATTTTCCCAATCTTTGTGTTTTACCAACAAATGACAGCTGCCCCTGCTGCTGCAGCTCTTCTCTTCCCTGAAACAGGCTATGCTTGCCCTGTTTCTATCAGGAAGCCCCTTAGAGAATCTTTTCTTCTGCTCTCTCTGAACTCCACATTGCTTCCCCTTAGAGCTCCCATCATGCTCTGGAGAGATTGAATGGGAATTCTTAGACATCGAAGTACAAGGACTCTATGTTTGAGGCACTTGGATATTGGGGGCAGGCTCGAGGGCTTGCTACTATGCTCTTAAGTTTTAGAACAATGTGATATCTAAAATATGCCTGATGAATGGGTGAATGGTTGAGCAAATCAGTCTTGCCAACTCAAATTCATATGCCAATAAAAAAAAATAAGTAAAGAGATCTGATGTAAAAATAGGAGGGGTAGGAGACATACTGACTTTGTGAAGCTGCCCTTCATGACAATGACAATATCTATTTGGCTTTGATCAATAATTGCTATGGAGCACTAGAGACTTGTGTTCCTAAATTCTATCACTGTTAAAAGAGAAGCCAGAAATAAGATTTCATATGGGGAATGTTCTGATTTGTCAAACACTGCATGATCCAAAAGGACAATAGACCAGATATAACTCCTAGCCTATAATTTTTAAAGACCTAGAATGAGCAATAGGTCAGTTTCCATGAGACTGTAATTCAAGGTTGAATAAATTCTGTTCTCTCAAAAGCTAACATAATGAAATCTGTGATTCCATCGATTGGAAGAAAAGCAAAGTCACATCATTCCCCATGTTCTACAGGTTTCATTTTATTTCTGGTGCTGGGCAAACAACTGTTTATTTTTCACAAGATGGTGAGTCATCACTTTAAAAATGAACTGTAAAAAAAAGACAGATCGAATTAATGTAGATAATTGTAAGTTAACAGAGAAGTAAATCTTAAAACATCACTTTGATAAAATCCTGTTCTTATCCCCAAGAAGTCCTCTAAGTTCACTGGAAAAACATCCAAGCTATGTCCCCAGCAGTTCATAATTATTAAGGCTAAATGTGCTCGTAACTTCGTGGGAAACCATTCCAGGGGACTTGCTGAGGTAGAGTGTGTTGAAGATTTACAAATGAAAATTTATTTATATAAAATTCTTAGTGCTTTATGTCCCCCCACTGCAGAATAAAAATGACTTACTCTCATAGAAATCTGGTACAGCCTGCTGTAAGCACAAATATTCCTTGATGTTTTTTTTTATATTAAAAGTTTGCATCTAATTCCACAATGTTCCCATGTTCTCCCAGAGAGATGTAATCTGTTTATCTATAAGTTTGTGTGTCATTAGGCTGTGCCACAAGCTCAGGGGTATTCATTCTAAAATAGGGAAAAGCCTATGACTCACACTGATGACTGTGAACAGAAAATGTCAACTTAACTACTCTCCAAGCTCAGACCATAAACAAACACACAGCCCACAGGACCCTCCCCAGACAGGAAAAGGAAGTTATGGGAGCTGAGAGAAAGCCTTTAAAAGATATGGAATGGCAGAGAGGGCCAGTGCTTGGTGAAAGAGTAGGATGCCATGTCATGGAGTTGAAAAGGAAGATATTTTGGAACGGAAGAAATAATACAGAGCCCCCATATGGTCCATGACCAGCTGACCCCAAGCCTAAAGCATCCTGCCTTTGAAGAACAGGGGAGAAAGGCTTATTTCACCAGAAGGGAGTTAGTACATAAGTCAAAAGACAGAGAATGAACTCCAAAACCTGCAGTTCCTCTATTGTTGGCTATGTTTCTGTGGCCTAGCACAGTGTGGACTCAGAGACATGTGACCTGACCATGAAAAAGGTTACAATCCGACCTGGAAAGAACCCAGGCTATGGAGTGGGGCCATGACGGCTGTTTCCAGACCTTGAAACAGAGAAAAAGACAAGCTTAGGAAAGTCAAAAGAGAAGGAGTCAAAAGGGTGATGCAGGGGTGCTTGGCGGGAGGACAGACCGGGGAAGGGTAGAGAGCCGATGGGGGCGGTCTGGTTCTGTAAGGCCCGTGGCTATCCACTTCAGCCGGGAGTTCAGAGGCGACTTCCCACTGCATTCTAGTGGATTTGCTGTTTTTCATGCTGCTCTTTGGTTTCCTTCCCTCTTCTTTATGTGAGGGTTCTGATTTCCCTCCTCTCATTGCTTGGTTCTGCCCATCCCGACTCTACATGTGAGGGTTCTGATTTCCCTCCACTCATTGCTTGATTCTCCCTATCCTGACTCTACATGTGAGGGATCTGATTTCCCTTCTCTCATTGCTTGGTTCTGCCCACCCCGACTCTACATGTGAGGGTTCCGATTTGTCTCCTCTAATTGATTGGTTCGGGGCAGCCACCACCTGAAACAGACCAGGGCTGGAAGGGGAGTGCAGAGGCCCCTGAGATGCCTCACTATTGCCAGGGAAACCCATCCACCATATTCCCAGTCCTCATGGGTTTTACCCAGATTCCTGCAGGTCTGGGAATGGTAGAGAGTGAGGCACAGACAGGCTGTTGTTCCTCCTACAAGAGGCTCAGTTTCACTGTTGCTCAACTTTGGAATAACCACAAGTGCCCAGCTAACCCAACAAGCACAACATCTATGCAAACGAAGGATTCATAAACAAGAGTATGTAAATACCAAACTTTAAGCGTTGGTTCCACTTCATTGCAACCCCCCCTTTACTGAAAAGCAGAAGTGGAAAGAGGGAGCTTCCTCTTTCAGCTTTTCCTGGTGAAACCGCACAGGATGAAGTGTGCTGTCTCACACATCCATTGCACTGCACGCTGGTCCGTCTGCCTGGAATGCTGATTTCTGCTTATTTATAGAATCAATTGCATTTGCTTCCCTCTAAATTCATCTTAGACACCAGCATTTCCAATTCTTTATTCCACATACAGTACACACACACACATACTTTCCCAACATTGCCCTGCTAAGTTACGAATACTTGCAACAGTGTGTGGTCCAAGTCAGGCATTTAAAAACCACTTCCTCCCACTGTCTGCTGACTGCAGCAAAGTGAGTCTCATGTGCATGCTGGTGGAGTGAGTGACTCCTGAGGGACTCCAATGCTAACCATGGAGTCAAAAGGGTGAACAGAGGCCATTTAGACAGGTGCGGAATACTGGGTAGTTCTTAGTGGTGTGGCATTGTGTACGCTGAGGCATCTGCAGGAGAACTGGCTGAGGGCAAAAGTGCCCTGGAAACCTCGTTAAATTCCTTTTTATTTTCTCATAGTTTAAAATATCCATATAACAATAATAGTTGTTTTCACCCCACATTCTCTTCTCTCACTTGCTCCCGTCGGAGCCCTTCTTCTCAACAAGCCCCCCTCCTGTTTTCATGAGTTATCTTTGTGTGCTGCCCCCGTGTTTAATTGGAATTTCTTGTCTCAGCACATGGGCAGCTTACCAGTGGCTACACCACTAGAGAAAATGACATCTCTCCCCCAGCAGTCATTAACTGCTAATAGTTCCTAAGGCAGGGGGAAGGGGGCTTTGGGGCCCCTTACTACCCATGCTGAAATGGTGAGGGGCTTAATCTTGTTCAGCTACCTACCCACAGGAAATTCTTACGAGTATAGTCTAGGTGGATCCTAAAGTATTTTCCTGGAGGCTAATGTTCCAAGCATGAGGTGGTATTACTGTTTTAGGCTAACATTGGTGTTAAAAGAGGCTGATGTGATGGGTGGCCAAAGCAATAGGGTTTAGTGGGCAGTTAAAAATTTGTATACAGCCTGTGGTGGCATTTGTATGTTTTTGTTCATCCAGCTTGAATTGGAATATTGGTAATGACAGAGGTTCAGGAGAATGACAAAGTCAAATGTGGAAGAAACAAAATCAATATTTGAAACGAAAGCATTAGGGTCAGAATATAGGGCATAAGTCGTGTCCCTTGCAGGCTGGAGCTACTTTGGCTACCCTGACCAGCTCAGGTACATCCTCCTGACTCAGCCATGGCAGAAAGGGATGAACACTATTTCCTTTTGGCTGCGCTTTTTCCCATAGCCCGATTTGACTCCCCATTAGAATCTGCTTCTGGAATTTCTGCAAACCCAGACATAAAGGGAGCTTCTCTTTTTACATGTGTAGAATAAAGACATTTTCCAGTATCTAATTAAAAAAAAAACCACAAATGGTTCCTTAGTTCTGATATTTTCACGTTACATCTGCCATCTGAAACAGAAAAAACACTCTGAATAAAGTCCAATGAGGTTCATTATTGCCCTTCATAAACACATCTTGTCATGTTCACATCTGTTATTCTCAGCCCTCCCTAGAACCCAGAATTAGACTGGATGCTGTGCACTGGGGTAAAATGTCTTCTCCACACCAGCAGAAAAGAACAGTGCAGAAGTTCTGAACAAGATACACAGAGTTTGAGACATTTACTGTCTTCACAAGATACAGATTTTATAAAATCACACAATTTAATAGAGCTAGAACTTCATTTCTTTTAGAATTTATTGTGGAGAAATAAATGATGTTTCCCTTTTCATCTGGGCAATGAATAAATAGATATAAAAATGAGAAGAAAAGAAATCCCCAGAGCAAAATGTGTTTTCTAACTTGGTGGCTTAGTTTCTGTTCAGTATTAAGAAGGTGTTGACGAGTCCTTAATTGTTTGGTACAAATATTTCCCAGAACATTTTTTTCTCTCTTGATATACAAACTACTGTGACAGAAGGTGATAGACATGTTGAGAGCCAAGTCATTCTGACAGTTATGAAAGTTGGCCTCCTGTGGCTGTGATGCAATTTTTTTTCAAATATAGGTCATCATTTACTTCAAACATGGGTAATATTGCTTTCCTTTTACCCACCCTTTTTCTTACTTATTTCTGATGCCTAGAAGTGACCCAAACTTTGGCCTTGTTAATTTTGGTTTTGTTTGGTTAAAGAAAATCGTAACTTTCTGTATCCTGAAAATAATGAATGTTTATGGGTAAAGTCTGCAATGTTAGTGGTGTCAATCATGATGAATGGTCTGGGATTTCCAATTGAATACCTACAAGATAACCTGTCATAGTTTCATAGATGATGGGGAAAGACACTAATTTACCTCTTGGTCTTAGGTAAACAGGTTTCTATTATAGTGATGGCAGCAGCCAATGTGTTTTCAGTTTTGAATTGATTCCCCATGCCCTGATTTCCTCAAGGTGACACAAAAAGATGAGATGCTTCCCGTTCCTCCAGAGAGGTGTATGATAGAAAACTTCTGTGATTAAACTTGCTGCCATGAGCAAGAATCTTGACAGGTCCTCTGCTCAGAGGAGGGACATTCTATCTCAGAAGACTGCTTGCTGAACCACCCCTGAAAACAAAGCTTGGGTAAAAGGTATAACATTGCCTCACAATAAAATGTTTAGAGACTCCAGACACACCTGTAGATAACTGAATTCTTGGGGATCTCTTTGAGCTGCTAATTGGTAGGGTTGTTTTACTGGGAGAAAAAGCTTGGATTACTTGCATAATACCTGAAGAAGACCAAGCCAGCCAAAATTCTAATAGATTGTCTCCAAGCCCCACTCAACCAAAGCTATAGATGAAGGAGTGTCCTTCCAGGTATATGCCTGGTATATTCCAGAAACGACAAGGAAACAAAGCAGGGTCTCTGGAGCATAGTAGAAGATGGTGAGAAGTGAGTCATGTGTAATCAAGCTGCAAGCTACCTATTTAGTTTTTCTCCTCATAAACTTGTAAAAGGGTTTTTATACAAAATGATTAGAGATTGTCTATCTTTTACCAAGGCAAATTTACAGTCTCACTTTATATTTTGAGAAAAATAGAATTCTGAGTAGGGGATAAAGATAGACACTAGAGACCAGTTAGGTTACCTATTGCTAGAGAGTATAGCAGCAATGGTGGTAATATGAACCTCTGTTTTATATGATTGGATTCCAGGTATATGAAGGACCACTGGAAAGCTTATTGTATAGACATTAGCTGTAGGGGAAAAAAAGAGAGACCAAGACTACTTCAAAGCAGATGTGGTGACATCTGCTGAGTTGAAGGGAGCCAGAGAACAGGGGAGAATGGAATCTGAGTAGCACTTTCGACATTTAAATTGAAAATGCTTCTTAGATTTCCATATAGGCTCAGAGTAGAAGAGTCAGCAAGACCTGGTGATATGGACTTATTATTTGAAATCAAATATTAAATGAGTTTCAGAGGCATGAGTCAAAGTAGAATAGATAGGACATCAATCCAGGGACAACAATCAAAGCAGTAATGAATAAACTGGCCATTGAATTTGCAGTATGAAAGTCAATAATAGCTTTGATCAAGTGTTCAGTGGCATAAACATGTCTTTCTGATAAAATAACTTGAAAAAAATTGGGTGGAGAGAATGGAGGCAGCAGGATTGTTCCGCAGTTTTGAAAGATTTTGCTGTCTAGACTCTGCTTGCCTCTTTCCTCCAATGTGGCCTGTTAAGCACATCAAGTACTGTCTAACAACACCAGTAGATAACAGTCAAACTGATGCCTTCTAACTGTTAGCATTGGTAGATACCAGTTAAGCCCAAAGTGTTGATTTGCCAAGAATTATAAAAAATGATTGCTTAAAATCAATATATTAAATCAGAACATAATTAAAACCATAAATTCAGATAGACCTACCACTGTTTTACTGTAATGCATTTTCCTTGAGCCTTGTGTAGACTTCCTGTTGGTATACTTATTTTTTTTTAATCTGTCTCTCACCAACCACAGTCAACTGCACCATCTTTGATTTACACAATCAATCTTCTGATTGTGTAAAAATTTTAATCTTTTGATTGTGTAATGAGAAATTAAATTATAGAATGAGAAATTAAAAATTCTCCCAAAGCAGCTCAAGTACAGGAATTTTCTAGATTTTGATTTTTTTCCATCTTTTTACAAATCTATCCATCCTAATTAAATAATAGTTATTTTCTTTGTATACTCTTCCTTGTTATCTTCCCAAAATATACAGATGCCTTCTCATACAATCAGTGGCTCTCATTTTCTATTTAAATCCCACAAATGAGTACACACAGCTGAGAGGGAAGGACATGGCCACAGTAAAATGCCAGGGAGCGTGCTCTATAAATGGGACATGGGTTAACTCAGAGTTGGATCAGCAAGGTCACTTACGAGGACTTCGCATAGTGATCCCATGGGCTGGGCCTTTAAATTGAAGAACTCAGACACAGAAAAGAAAATCAGGATTTAATTTCTACTGAAAATCACTGATTAATTTTCTATGTTTAGATCTTATACATTTGAAAGAAAAGTGATGTTAATTACTAAACATAATGAATGCCTTAGAGTAACTATTAAAACTACATTTTTGGCCTCATTTTTTATTGTGAGACAGCATACTCACACATGAGTAATAAGCTATCTGATAGAGGGATAATATCCAAAATATAAAAAACTCAGAAAACTAGATATCAAGGAAACAAATAATTCAATTAAAAATTGGGATATAGATAGAATTTTCAAAAGAGGAAATTCAAATGGCTGAGAAACACTTAAAGAAATGTTCAACATCCTTAGCTGTCAGGGACATGCAAATCAAAACTACTTTGAGATTTTTATCTTATTCTTGTCAGAATGGCTAAGATAAATAAAACAAGTGATAGCTCATGCTGACAAGGATGTGGAGTAAGGGGAACACTCATCAATTGCTGGAGGGAGTGAAAACTTGTACAGCCACTATGGAAATCAGTGTGGTGGTTTCTCAGGAAGGTGGGAATAGATCTGCTTCAAGACCCAGCTATACCACTCTTGGGCATACACTCAAAGGATGCTTTATCCTACCACAAGGACATTTGCTCAAACATGCTCATTGCTGCTATAGTAATAATAGCCAGAAATTGGAAACAACCTAGATGTTCCTCAACTTTTAAAAATGAAATTACGAAATATATAGGTAAATGGATGGAACTAGAAAAAATCGTCATAAATCAGGTTTCCTGGACCCAGAAAGACAAATATTGTATGTGTTCACTTATATGTGAATATTAGCTGTTATGTCAATGATAACTAAGCTACAATCCATGGAATCACAGAAGTTAGGTATAGAGTAAAGGATGAGGTGGGACAGATAGACCTAGGAAGGAAAGGGAAATAGAATAGATAGTTATGGATGGATTGCAGGCACTGGAATCGGGGGCGGGGGATCAAGTCAGGAGGGGGAGGGGAAGAGGAAAGTAGGACAAGGGAGAGAATACAAGGAGAGACAGACAAAATTAAGGTCCTTTTTAGGACTAATATGGAAACCTATATACACTTTAAGCTTCCTAAAATATGTACATATATGAAGGCTATTGAAATGAAATTGCCAAATAATGGGGTAGACAGAGCTCCAAATGGACATCTCTTGTTACCAAATGAAGCTTCCAATACTGGGGTTGGGTTATATCTCATTGAACTGTTGACCAAAGGGGTCCCATGGCAATTCCCAAATAAACCACACTGTTGCCAAGACTACAGGTTACTTTCCACAGACTGATGACAAGGCCCCATTGTGGAAGACGACACCGACAAAACTCATTGGACATGGAGAAGTCCAACTAGTGTCTACAGGGAGTCTTCACCCTTACATGCTAGCGTCTTTGGTACAGAGGGTCACTTTACATGCTACCGCAAGAGAAATGTGAACACAAATACAACTATAATCCTTTTATCTATACTGCAAGATACACTAGTGCAATGGTGGCACAAATCTTGTAGGAGGAACGGACCAATATCTTATTTGAGTTAAGAGCCACTCCATGAGATGCTACCCATTCCCAATACTGCTTGAGTGACCAAGAACCTAAGACTAGATAGCCCAGAGACCTGGCGAAAAACCAAATACTACTATTCTAAAAACAAACAAACAAACAAAAACAACAAAAGAGTAGCAATAAAATGACTCCTGATGACCACGTGCTATATCCAAAGATCAGTGCCTTGCTCATCATCAAAGAAGCTTTCTCCTGCAGCAGATGGGAAGAAATACAGAGACCCAAGC
>CABHPP010126352.1:0-41553 GCA_902168425.1 Peromyscus attwateri | reverse complement strand
GTGTGTGTGTGTGTGTGTGTGTGTGTGTGTGTGTGTGTGTGTGTGTGTGGTTGGGACAAACAGAAGCAAGTCTGGTGGACCTACATCCTTGCCATCATAACATCTTAGGAGCAGTGACCCTAAGGGAAGAGGACTATGGATGCACCCAGTCTTCTAACATGCTGTTTCCAAGTCTTGCTTTTCTTTCTGACTTATCCTAACTATGTGTCTCACTAGAACCGTATGGAAGAGAGCAAAGCCTTGTTTAAAACCATCATCACCTACCCTTGGTTTCTGAACTCATCTGTGATTTTGTTCTTAAACAAGAAGGATCTTTTGGAAGAGAAAATCATGTACTCTCATCTAATTAGCTATTTCCCAGAATACACAGGTAAGTATCTGGAGAACATTGCTCTCACACCAACCTTGTTGACTTCTTCACCTGCAGCAGGCTCCAGTCTTCAGTATGGCTTTCTGGGGCCTCCCTGATGGGCTCTCATGTTCCCACCTCAAATTATACTTCTCATTGCCCCGATGATGTTTTCATTTCAACACCTGCCACTGCGAAGGTCTGAATGCATTTGCCAACTCATTTGGCTTACTCCATTTGGCTGGTCAGGCCCCAACTCAGGTGCCTCACCTTGGAAACCCTTCTGACCCTCCTGTACCTGTCTACAGCTTGCACTAGTGTGCCACCCCCTTTCTGTTGCCTTGACAGCTGGGTCATTCTGCTGCATATGCATTTCCCTGGCATAGCTGGCTTTCACAGCTTCAGTCGGAATATATGCTGCTTTTGGGGATTACAGGTTACCTACTTCTCAGTCACCAGGGTGGTGCTGGAGTCTTCCATGTATGCAACCTGCTCAAGGCAGGACAGTTCTCATGCTTGCTAATCACTCCCAGCACAAGAGGTCTCAGTATGCTCTTGACATTGGTATTTACATGTTAGTGTTTCAGCATACCCCCTCCCCCCGCCTTCCTTTGATTAAACACTCTGGCAGTACAGAACGGTCAGACTTTAAAGCCAATCTAATGACACTAGTTTCTGCACCACACCCCTCTCCCAGTCCACAGCTGCCTGTCTGTACAAGTTAGTGGTTAGAAAACAAAAGTAGGCCACTATTTTTAGACAAACCACTTTACAGTACAATTTTTAGATACCAGTAGACACTTTAAAAAGACCAAACACTGAGCTAGGGAATGGCTCAGTTGGTAAAAACATTTTCCTTGCAAGCAAGTATAAGGACCAAGTTCAATCTCCAAACTCACCTCAAAAAGCCAGGCATGATAGTGAGAATTTGTAATCACAGAGCCAGTGCAGGGGAGACAGGCAGATCACTGAGACTTGCTGTCCAGCCAGTCTAGCCTAGTTGGTGAGCTGTAGGCCAGTGAAAAGTCTTATCAATGGAGATGCATGCATTCCTGAGGATAACATGAAATTGTTCTCTGGTCACATGCATGTACACATGCACACACTGCATAAAATGGAGATTATTTAAAATTATTTTATAGATTCATGGGAAATTAGTAACTACTCCAGGTAAACTTTCCTTAGATATGAAGTACGATTGATTAAGAAGGATCCCAAATAAGAACAGTAATACTAAAAAGGATTGTGGGAGGACATGGTGGTGAGCTGTATCTTTTATTCCTTTCATGACCAGGACCAAAGCAAGATGTTAAAGCTGCCAGGGACTTTATCCTGAAGCTGTATCAAGACCAGAATCCTGACAAAGAGAAAGTCATCTATTCTCACTTCACATGTGCTACAGACACTGAGAATATCCGCTTTGTGTTTGCTGCTGTCAAAGACACAATCCTACAGCTAAACCTTCGGGAATTCAACTTGGTGTAAATGGTGTGGCGCACTCCTCCCAGACAGAGGGTGATCTGAGCTCTTCCCACCTGTTCCACAAGTACTTCTGACCACCTGGGCCAGGCTCCAAGGACATTATGTAGCCCATAAGGACAGAGATGGGTAGTGTAACTTGAAAGATATTTGCTTTACCAACCCTTTTAAGTGTCTTTAATTCTTGATCGTCTTTTCTTTTCTTACTGTTTGGTTGTAAGGTTAGGCATAAATTTTGAGTTTGGTAGTTTATAGAATTTTAGAAGGCCACTGTGACCCCCCCTTTTTTTAAACTATTAAGTGTTCAACAGCTATTAAAAATCACATAACAGAGGGGACTTATTAATTTACAGATCATGCTTTCAGACCTCTACGATTTGGGTGACTAAAACATCTTAATAAGCATGATGATTTTTAAATAAACCTTAAAAGACATTTCTAGCATTTCTTCCCTTCATCAAACATTCTGTCACACAATCAAAGACTTCTATGCCCCGCCTCCTATGTTTTAATTTTTTTCATTTTAAAGATAGGGTCTTAAGTAGCCCAGGCTGGCTTCCAATCCACATCTGCTATGTAACTGAGGATGGCCTTGATCCTCATGCCCGGACTTCCCAAGTGTGTGTTGGAACTGTGGGTGTGTGCCACCATGCTCAGCTTTTTTTTTTTTTTCCCTCCCTCTTTCTGTGACAGCATCTCAACTATCCCATGCTGGTCTCAAACATACTATGCAGCTGAGGATGACCTTGAATTTCTGATTCTCTTGTCTTCATATATATAACCTATTTAAAGCAGGAGAGTTTTCACGCGATTGCTAATTATTCCTGACATTAAGAGGTCTTAAACTGTATGATTTTGACAATGATATTTACAGGTTAGTAAGTGTTGGAATGTATGTGCCACCACGGTCAGTTTATGTGGTGCTTGGGATGGAACCCAAGGCTTTGTGCATGCTAGGCAAGCATTCTGCCAACTGAGCTATACCCCCAGCAAAGATTTCTTTAAAAAAAATTAGTTCATGTCAACTTTCTAAGCCAAATTAATATTATCCCAATATCTTAATTTTGCCACAATTTGGTGGTGAAGCCAACACTGAGATAGATGATAAATGGGCTCTAGATAGTGCATGTGTGTATCTTAATGCATATGGCCAGGTCTTCTAAACTTATGGAATGGCTAAAGCATAACTTGTTTAACAAATGCCATGTAAGCCTTGCCAAAACTTTGATGGTAATCACAAATCTGCTATGTTTGAACTGTGTATGCTGTGCCTTTCTGGATATCGAGAATATACTGTTCTACCAGGAGCACTGATGATGTATTTCTTGGAGCTTGTGGATGATGGTTTTGTTCAAAAGAAAAATGCTACAGCCTTACCAACAACTCAGCAGCTTTTGTATTTCCCCCTTTTGAAATAAGTCTTCACTTATGTCTGTATGCTGGAGATCCTGCTCAGTAAACAATGCAGATCCTGATCCCTACGAAGTAGAGTGCTTCAGACTAAAGGCCTAGGATGGCTTTGTTTCTACTGCTCACTGGGAGCTATGTGTGCACTTAGGGTGTACCTACCTCTTACCAATCTTCAAAGGGTCTCCAACTTAAAATGGTTCAGCTTTTACAACAGTGAGAAAGTGACATATATCCAGTAGCAACTGTACTTTGAATTTTGATCCATTCTCAGGCTAACAATTTTTGGCCTGGTACTCTTTTGAGATACTGCAAGATGCAGCTCCCAGTCAGCCATACCAACATGAGGGTAAGCAATATCTTCTCTATGGTGCACTGCTGGATTGCATGTTCTAGAGGGTTAGTATATTATGTGCATTTTCATCCTCAATGCTTTCAGTCACTGTGGGTTTACTTAGTTGAGAGTGTATAAACATTCTCAGATTGGCTACATTTGTTACAGAACCACATGGTTGAACTCCTAGAGCTGAACTAAGCCTTTCTTACACCCAGTTACTGGACCTCTAGATTGTCAATTTGTTGGAACAATTCCAAATGTGAACCCATTCTACCATTAGGTTTTGAAAGCCAGTCTTTACTTAAAGCATGAACTGGACAAATGGATGCTAAATTTTATTTTAAACAATTAGCCATCAAGACAAAGACAAAAGGGTAGCTCTTCAAGATGTTTAAAATCACAGAAAGAAAACAAAACATTCACTATTGCTATCCCTCCCTATCACAAGCCATGGTTAAAGGTGACTAACTAGGTCTCATTAGCCAATTAATCTAAAAAGAAGCATTATCAACAGAATCAGAGTCAAGGCTGTTAAACAATGTGGGATTCTCTTTTCAAGTACCTTCTAGTATTGAGTTAGTAATAATTTAACCTTTGGTTGACATACAAGAAAGTGGTATTTTTCAGGGCAAGAGAGGTTTGGAATAAATCAAAGGGTGGTAACAAATACCTTTTTCAGTTACAGCAAGGTTAATTCTCCGCATCAGAGAAGAGTTAGTGATTTCTGTCCATATTAATTTTTCTGTAGAAATTCTCCCTTAGCCTTTCTATTTAAAATATACTCACCCTAACTACCAAAAAAATTAGCCATCTGAAGTTGTTCACCAAGTATTTCCTCAAGCTATTAGTTAATGGTGAGCATGCTTGTCTAGAAAACTGTCCACTTCAACTAAAAAGTCAGGACACTGATCTCTTAGAGTGACTTAGGCCACAGAGAGGGTAGATTTTAGACAGGCATGAGAAGGTAAATGTTCCTGGTTCTATTCAATAATAACCTAAACTGACTGAAGACAGGAAAGCTTTATTGGACTCACATATGGTTAAACTGGGTAGCCATTTTAGCATGCAATCGAAATCTACCACCTCCAAGAAATAAGTACCGTTTCAAGTGTTAGTATTTCCAGCCAATTTTTAGGAAGAAAAAGACTAAGATCAGTTTTAAGAGTAAGAACCACATTTGAAATGCCTGTATTTATAGACAATTTATATCAAAACACACAAAACTAAGGCAACCACTGTGTAATAGGTAATCAAGTCATGTTTACATATAAGAGATATAAGGAATAGAAAAGTGAAGGAAATAGTGATGCAATGAGGAATACTTTTAAAACCCATAGTAACCAATGGCCATGTTTTCACCAAATAATAAACATTCCAAAGTACAGGCTATTAAGTCAATATAAAAATAGTTACGACACTAGTCTGGACATTTCATAAAAATGGAAATGTACAATTGAAAAACTAGGAAGAAAAGGTATTTTTAAAGCATACCTTCCCCAACAATTTCATTCACTGTAACACACTTGTATACAGAGATGACCATTTAAGAAATTTATACATGTGTGCTCTAACAAGTCCTAAATATAATTTATAATTATTGGTGGGCTTGAGTGTATTATCACTGATACTAAGATACTAAGAATAGTCTATTCTAAGCTACAGTATGTTGTTTTTTGAAATGTTTTTCTGCCCAAATACTGGAAACTTTTGAATAGTCAACTAGACAATGATGGTATGAGGACATTATAAACATTGAGGCTTTTATCATGCTCTGCTGTAGGTAACACTTGTAATCATTAGATATTTTTATTTTAATAGCCTCATGAGGGTCCTTATTACAAAGATTTACTAGAAGGAAGCACTGCTATCACAGAAGTATGTTCAATGACAGATTGAAGGCAATCTGATATGGATCACAGCAGGGTTTAAACTACAACTCACATTTATATTTCTATAAAAACCTCAAGTTTTAAAAAATACTCATATCGACCTATAAAATCTGAAGTTACATTTTTTTATGTGTCAAGCTTTGGGTAACTTGAATTTTTCTCTTTTAAAAAATGCTATAAAGCTTAAAAAGAAAAATCAAGAACCCATAATGCTCAAGTAAAAATACTTTGAAATGACACAAGATTACTTTACAAAAGAAGCAATAAAGTAGAAAAGGTTTTAATTAAAGCAACATTAGCAGGGCTTCTGAGTAAGACACAGCCCCTTCTCATTTAGCAAGGCACCACCTTCTAGGTCAGTGGGGAAAGTCATGCTATTGGGTATGATGCTCACCCCTCCACACTACACACAACAGATCATAAAAACACAAGAGGGTTAGCATTAACAATGAAGTATAAACTTCAAAAATATACCCAAAGGATCTGGCAGAGGACAAAGGGTTCTTTTCTAGAGTGAGGACTGATAAGTGATTCTATGCAGCACCAACGGAAATCAGACTGATGAGTTTGGATCCATTGAATCTGATATAAGAAATGTAAGTCTTCCTTTTCTACTTGGGTCTTATGGAAATGAGGAAATGCAGTATTTTTAGTTAAAATGTACTGATATTTATTTGTATGGTACTCTCAGCAGGTGAGTGTTCTGGCTCTACAATAATGCCCCTTACATTGTTAGCTACCTGTTTTTCAGGATCTTTGCCACCTGCAGGAGCCAGATAGAAGGCAGATGAGAGTAAGATGCCCTGCACGAGGGGGCTCTACCACAGCCTGTGGTCTTTTTGGATGTTATCTGCCTGAGCTAATTTTCTATCCCTTTTCTGGTTCCATCGATATTCTATGAGGAAAGGGACGTAAAACATTTCATACACTAGAACAAGCTCTCCTGACTTCTCATCCTAAAGATGACCACTGTGCTCTGACTCTGCTCTTCATTACCTAAGAAACATACAACCAAACCACCCTGCTTCCAGGAAGAACCCTGATCATGGCCACAGTTCCAGCACTTACAGATAGCTCTAGTCTTCTAGGCTTTTTATTCATTTTTTAAAATCTAACACTACAAAGTGATAATATTTTATGTTATAAACAGAAAGAACATTTGTTCTTTTTTTTTCTTCCAAGACAAGGTTTTTCCGTGTGAACAGTCCTGGCTGTCCTGGATCTCGCTTTGTAGACCTGGCTGGCCTTGAACTCACAGAGATCTGCCTGCCTCTGCCTCCCGAGTGCTGGGATTAAAGGTGTGCACCACCACCGCCCAGAGAACATTTGTTCTTATGTGTTCTCTTGTTCCTGCATTTCTTTACTATTCCATTTTTAAAATATGGTTGTCTTTAGCTATTAAACTGATTTCATGATCCACTGGTTAAGACCTATAATTTAAAAACACTGCCACTGAGGATTTCAGTTGCATCAGAGATAAAAAGCAAAGACCTGGAGCACAGGCAGATCTGATAGTTTCAGACACCTCTAAGTCCATATGGCAGGCACATGCCTTTTGATTTGATCTTTTTAATGCAGAGGCCTATATAAGGGAACAATTGGCATAGGCTAAAGAATGAACCAACATGGTGATACCAAAGAACAGGAAATTCAGTGTTGAGTATTTTCTTGTTTTGTAAAACTTGGTAGGAATTGATACTGGGATACTACTGCTACTACATATCAGAAAAAAAAAGTGATAGGGTTATGATAGAGATCATGGAAAACCCCAAGACACCAGATGCTAGGGAAGGACGCTCCCCCAAAGCTACTGGAGAAATCTGAACACTATGGTTCCTGGATGATTCTTCTCAAAAGATTCTGAATTCTGTAAAAGACTACAGAATCAAACATGTAACTGTAAATTACAAAATGTTATGCTAATGACTCATCTATGTTAATGGTAGTTAATGCTCCTGGTTTTCATTGTTGTTTAGATACATTATCCTAGAACAACCTGTGTCTTTCTACTGCACAGCGAGAGTGATGGGAGGAGGTGATAGGTACCTGATTCATAAAGAACAAGAGCTATTTCTCAGTTTTTATTGATACAGGAACAAGGAGGACAGGCACATTAGCTATGTATGTGCACTAGTAATAAAACACATCCTGCTGGCTGCCAGATGATACAGAATTGCTATACTAGCTATTACTTTTGCACTTTATCATGGCACACTTGGGGAGTTATGAATCTAATTTTTCTGAACTCATGAAAGAAGTAACTAATGAGGTATTTAACTGTTGGCAGTGACTGGGATGCCAGGAAAGCAACATTCTAGATAAGGAGAGGATACCAACCTTCTATTTTTTTAAAAAATAATTTATTTAATTTTATGTGCATTGGTGTGAGGGTGTCAGATTCCCTGGAACTGAGTTACAGACAGGTGTGAGCTGCCACGTGGGTGCTGGAAATTGAACCCAGGTCCTCTGGAAGGGCAGCCAGTGCTCTTAACCACTGTGCTATCTCTCCAGTCCTGATACCAACCTTCTAACTACCTCTTTTCACAGGTTTAATCTGCAAACTTAGAGGGGCTCAGCAACAGAGAAAACTTGTACTTTACCTTGAAGAAAGGTCATCTTGGGGATACACAACTACAACAATTAAAGATGTGTCATCTTTTGATTCAATTTATGTTTAGCAGAGAAAGCATTCTGGGAGATTCCACCAATAACAATCTGAAATCAGATGGTAACAGTAGCAGGATTTGGGCAGCAACAACTGCAGCTACAGTCTGGCATGCTGTTCATTCCAGCTTTTACAGCAAAGCAAGAGGCTTAACAAGCCTGCAGATTAAACACCCAGTGACCAAACAGACTCTTGGATTTCAACACCAGTTTATAACAAGTTGGTAACATGACAATCTAGATTGAACACTGTGTTATTCAATAACCGATTAAGACATTCTGTTTAATAGTTCACAATTGGACATTCATTCTGTTTCACTTTAAATAGTCCATTGATAGTAAAGAGCAAAGATCTTGGACAAAATCCAAAGGGAAAAAAACCTGTAATCTTATTTTTTTACTATGATGGAGTTGAGAATTTTTGTAGTGATGAGCCTGCATTTTTAAGTAAGTGTTTCTCACCTGAATAACTACAAAGTAGGCAAACCTGAAATTCTTAATCCAAAGCAATAGGAACGGTTACTGGTTAGATTTTAGGGTTTGCACTTTAACTCATGAGAGAAGCTGTTTATTCTAGAATATAACTTATTAGAGCTTAGATGTTAGAGTTTTTGTTTTTTGTATTTTTAAATTCCTGTTACCAGTAAACAGAAGGTAAGCATTATTAAGGCTTTCATTTTTTCCTTTGAAAACAACTGTCTATTAACAACACAAAGTGGGTAAATCCATGGAGTTCCCCTGAGTAAGTATTTCCAAGGCTTTAAAGATCTGGAGGGACTTTACCTTTTTGGGTATGATACTCAGTTTTTAAAGCCTCTAAGTCTGTGATCCAAGGGGTATTATGTCTAATCTCAAAAAAGATTGTTTTTCAGTTATGCTATGCATTTTAGTATAAACCAAATCATTTTTTTTAAAAATAAGGAAAATACCAAAATATTTATTTGTAAAAAGAACTTCATGATTCTGAAGAAATTACCAAAGTTTTCATGTCATTACTGAGGCAGTGCTTAATCTGATCATTTTCTACCCCTCAGGGAGACAAAGTGAGCATGAGAGAAGTTTACAACATTAACTGGGAAACTATATTTTGTTTGACATGAAGACTGTGAGCAATCTCTCTACACTACTGAGACTATCCTGGAGTAAACACTTCTTTTTATAAAATATTAGGAATCATAACCATATGCATGATTCAGATTAGGAAACTGAATGGACCTTCTAGTATTTTAATCACATAGCTGTTTACCCAGTTGGCTCTGTTTTGTTTGTTTGTTTGAAAGCATCTAAAAGCAGAGGGTCCCTGAAATGACTTCTATTCTCCACAGGGTTGGAGGGTACAGCACGGAACTGTAATAATGAACTGCGGTGCCTCTGGGGCAGCGGCGTCCCTCTTCAGAGGCTCGGAGATGGTTCTCTTGCTTCTTCCAGCTTTGTAAGGATCCACTGTTGGGGAGAAATAAAGAACATTTACTAATCTCAACGGACCTGTGATGAAAAAAAAATATAATGAATGGAAATCTAAGAGCCAACATTAAGTTTGGGCATAAACTGATAGCCAATAGCTAACCTACAGACTATAGAAGAGAATACTGACACAGCCCAGAGTTCAGAGGAACAGTATTTCTCTAAGGTCCTTGGAATTAGATGTCCTTGGGAATTAAAGGAACATCTTGAGAATAAGCAAAGTACAATAAATTATTCTGCCAGAAAAAGGATAATTTGGCGATTAGACAACTGGCATTGTCTGAAAAATCAGTTTTGCAAAATTCTTTCCACCTTGCACCAGTTTTGCATATAGGAATTCAGTTTGAGTAGGAACAATTACAATTTTGTAGTTGGTAATAGCATAGAAACATCTTTGTGCAGTTTTGATCCTCTCATGATAAAAAAATTTTATGTTGAAAGGACTAGAAATTATTAAAATGAAATTAATACAAACCTTTCTATCAACAATGTCCATGATTGTGGGATATGCATGATGAGTAAAAGGTTGTGATATAGTTGTGTCGCATTTCTAAAAGATTTAGAAGGTAGCTAAATAAGATCCTTTGGTGACTGTCTCCTCACAAACATACCAAGCTGAACAGCTACTCATGCATCAAACTGCCTTCATAAGAGCTAAGGAAATTAGGTGAGACCACAATGCCTGCTTATTAAGTACGGAGAACAAAAAAAGACATCTAAGAAGGAAGTTAAGAGTTGCCCATACCACACTGCAACCCAACTTCAAGCAATTCAGCATGGAAAAATGTGCCCCCCAAACCCCAGGACCATGACAGTTGATTAAGCACAGGTCTTAGACTTGAAACTCAGCCATGCCATGCCACAGTGAAACCCCAACAACTCCTGGTCACTGAACCAATGGACTATGCTAGGTGGCTGATTACAATTACCACCTTTCCCCCAATTTCAGGCAGCAGAGCACAGAGCAAGGTATCGCCTGCTGGGGACCAGGGCAAGCAAGGCCATGACAGAGTTAAACTCAAGTCCCACATGGGCTGCATTAAACCTCACGTATGAATAATTATGTGGAATATAAATGGATTAAATATTCCAAATAAAAATAAAGTGTGGTTGACTAGATTAAGAACCCATACAACCCAAAACCAAATCTAATATGTGATTTGTAAGAAATGCATTCATTTCTAAGGACATATATGAATTAAAAGGGAAGGGACTGAATAAGATATTCCATGCAAATGGAATGCAGAACAAACCAGGAGTAGCCATACTTAAAAATCAACTTTAGACCAAATGTTGCAAAAAGAGACTAGAATTTGATCCAAAGTAACATGGACACAGAGATAAACCATTCACTGTGCTTTAAGGAATTAGAAAAACAACAAACCAAACTCCAAATTAGAGGAAAGAGTAAGAACCAAAACAAATGACAGAGAGACAAATAAATCAATGAAGTCTTAAAGTAATAGACAAAGCTCTTGGCTGGAATAATAAGACGACTCAGAACCAGAAATGACATTACAAAATGACACCACAGAAATAAAGATCATCAGAGATTATTATGAATAGCTATGTGCCAAAATATTGGCAATAAATTCTAGATGCATGCACCTTACCAAGACTGAAACACATACAAACATAGCCCAGTAAAAAAAAAAAAAATGAAATTGAAGCACTAATAAAACCTACCCTCAAAGAAAAGCCCTATTCTGTTCTGTCTCCTTGTTCCAGGTCACAAATATATTAACACTTCAGTGTTTTATTCCTGTTATTCTTGGTAATTCATCCACCCTTCTATGATTAGTATGTTAATGTTGTCTTTAATCACAATACCTTTATCTTAGAAATTGCACAGCATGTGCTAAATTGTATAGCATACGCTTACTGGTCCAAGTTACGTAGGAGGAGAGCAGTTAGTATCTAGATGTGACAAGTAAACTTGTAGATAACCACATTTGATGGAGAATGTAGTAAGAAGGCAGGAGGCACAGGGATGAAGTGAAAGGTCCAGTACTCTTAAAATGAGTTACCCCAAACAGTACAATGCTGCATCAAGAACAGTGTCTTAGCTATGATTAATGTGACAATAGGCTTCATTTTCTTGTAATTGTCATGATCCCCCAACCATGTACAGTACTTTTCAGTTTAGACCACTCTCATTTCAAAGAAACTAAGGTTAACTGACTTTCCTCCAATTTCTTCTAACAAGCAAGAGGGGAAATTGTGAAACCTACCTTTTCTGACTACAGGTTTGGTCTCTTTGTTTTGTTACACCACTGTAACTGTGTAGTAAAGAAGTTAGCAACACAGTTACACTTCCTCTGCTGGAGTAGACAGATTAACACTAGAACAGAATGATTTTTGGTGTTTGCTGACTTTTAAAAACTGAAGTATAATAGTATTTAACAGGAGAACATGCCAAAACCTGTAATTTCAGCTCTTAAGAGGCAGAGGCAGGAAAAAGGTGGGTTCTAGGATATCCTGGACTATATAGTGAGATCTTGTCTCAAAAAATAAAAAGAGCAATTTGATTTGAAAAGCCAGCATGTTGAAAACTATTAAAAACAAAAGCACTACACAAAATTTATTTTCTGCAAAATATGGCTTCAAAGTGAGATGCTTCTATGAGGCTTAAATAAAAGATTAATTATATTTACCCTAGCATCCTCTGGAGTCTTGAAGTTAATTATTTTTCCAAATTCTTTGGCATGGAATACAGATTTCACCCGTTCCTATAGACAGAATTCATAAGTTCATTAAAAAAAAACAACACAGTTGTAGAAAGACAATAAAGAAATGCCTTTTCCCCCTTATAGATACAATTACATCGTCTCAGAAAAGCTATCCTGAGACAAAGCAGCATTCATAAAAGACAGATCAAAGAGACAACTTCAATGCACTATTTTAGAAAATATAAATATCAAAAAAAACAGTCTATTCTACATACCTTTGCTTCAATGCGCAATCTTCTCCCATGGACAATAAATGGCTCTTTGGTAAATTCATCAAAACTATACTGCCATTCACATGTAAGCTGTCCAAATGTTCCCTTTGTTACAAACAACACACCACTAGGGGAGGGGAAAGAAAGAATTCACTTTGAGAATTGAGGAACTTAGGTCAATGGAAGATTTATTTTATTTTTTGCAAGTTCACATGGAAAATTCATAAACTAAGTCATACTAAAATCTTATTTTTCAAAAAATTTAATGTGGATGTATGTGCACATGTGTGCAGGTACCCAGAGAGGCCTGAAGAGGCCATTGGATCCTCTGGAACTGGAGTTACAGGTGACTGTGCATCACTTCATATAGATGCTGGGAACTAAACCTTGATTTTCTGCAAGGGCATCAAGTATTCTTAACAGCTGAGCCATTTCTATAGCCTCACAAAAAACCATAATGAATTTAGGGCTTGAGGTATGACTTAACAGTAAACTGTCTTCTTAAAAAGTGTGTGGCCCTGGGTTTGATTTCCAGTACCACAAACAAAACAAAACAAAAAAATCCAATAAATTTAAAACAATGGAAATTATAAAAGTATCTGTTTTCAAACCATAATGGACTAAAATTAGAAACTAGTTAACAGAAAGATGAAAAATAACAATACTCTCCAATGATTAGAAATAAAGGCATTTCTAAAACAAACCATGCGTTAAAGAATCTCAAATAGTAAAAATAATTGGCATAGAGTGAGAATGTAAATAAAAGACTTGTAGGATGTAGCTGAATCAACGCTTAGTGGGAAATGTATAGCATGACCTATACTAGAAAAGCTGAGCTGAAGTCATATAAATAAGGCTCTTTCTAAGGAGTGGTAAGCATTTACAGAACCAACTACCAGAAAATAGTCAAGAATGATGTAACAGGTTAGAATAATATACACTTTGCACCCTCTACCAGAAAGAGGCTTTTCTAATCACACTGAAAAAAATCAAATACTGAAAATCCTTGAGGTTTTCCAGGAAAACCAAGTTCTATCATTGTCAAAAATCAGAAATTTTAAAAATACAACATCTTAGGCTTCATGGGAGAAGAAATGAGACAAATGCATTTCATCTATGATTCTACTTAATCTTTTCTTCAAAGGACATTCTCCCACAGTTGCTCTTTGTAGTTGAGACACCAATTTTAAGTTGATAGCACACACTTTCAGAGAGTGATTTAAGAAATAGCCCGTGCTTGAGACATAAGGTAGTCAGGCTCTTGCTTCATTTCAGTCTTCCTCTCCATCATGTACACCAGCCTGAGACTGTTGGAAATGCTGAAAAAGACCCAGTGGTTCTCCAGTCTACAGGTTTTTCTGAAGATGTCACAGCTGGGAGTATCTTCACACAATGTTCTGTTCACACTGGTATTCCCAGTTAATGGCAGTAAATATGTATTCTTTTGAAGAAATGCCATTAAGAGGACTGCTGATGTCTCCAACAACTCGAGTGGTATTGGGAAGGGAAAGTCTACCTGAGAGGTCAGTTCTACACAATTTTTGTACCCAGTGAAATAGTTGAAATAAATACCGAACTAACTTCTAATTCTGTTTATTTATGATTGTGTTTATTTACAAGCATACACAAAGCTGAACTTAAACATATGATCAGACTTTATAGCAATCAGTGTGGCTATATGGAAACTATGAACATGAGAACCTGTCACCCTTATCAATTATATTAGAAAAGGAAAAGAAGTTACCGTCTTGTTATCATGAACATATCTGTTTTATTGATCATGACATGGGTAAAATACTTGTATTTTGCAAATCTTCCATTTTCCATGACCTATAAAAAAGAATAATAAAACTGACATATTCCATTTTATTTTATGATTCTCAAAAAAATTTCTTAGTGGAGGCAAATCATTAACATACTTAACACAGGAAATACACCAAAATTGAATCAAATATGCATACAATTGTTATTTCCTTTGTATATGTGTTTATCACACTGCTTTACTTAATGTTATGCAAATACAGAAACAGCAGTTTTTAAGTATTAGGCTTTTAGAAGATGTTAGCTTACAGGTTCAAACTCAATCTAATAGGTATTAAGCCACCATAGACATTTTATCCTTGAATCCTATCACATTTGTACAAAAACATTTAAGTACATACATTTAAACGTAGAAATTAATAGGGAAGAGACAGGTGCCTATCTGTTTTTAAAAATGGTTTTAAAAAAAAAAAATAAAAAATATGAAACAAAGTTTCTGGACAAACCCAAAGCCTACTAACAATGCGCAAGTTCACTTTCAGGACTGCTAAAACACTATAATGTTTGTTAACAATCCTTTGCTCTAGAAAATACAAATGTAACCACACATATAGTTATTATTTGTTTTAACACCATTTTTTTTTAGGATGCAAGTACCTTGGATATTTAAAATAAAAGCAGACTGTGTTTTAAAGGCAAGTGATGTAAAATTTGTGATTAAGAGTACTTTTAGAAGTTTATTAAGAATTTAGGCACTGTGTGTGGTGTCTCATGCCTTTAATCCCAGCACATGGGCGGCAGAGGCAGGTGGATCTCTGTGAGTTTGAGACTAGCCTGGTGGTTTACAAAGCCAGATTCAGGACAGCCAGAGCTGTCACATAGAGGAACCCAGTCTTGAAACACCCCTCCCCCTCCCCCCAAAAAGGAACTTAGGCTGGTAGGAGCCATGAAGAAATCCCAAGAGATCTTAAATAGTCTAGAAAATTGTGTCCCATGAAGCTACATTAAAAAAAATCATTTAGTTTAGAAAAAATGTTCTAAACATCTTGGTATAAAAGGTAAGGGGAGAGTCTTCACCTTTATTCCTTTATTGGCAAAGGAAAGAAACAAAACATCAGGCAGCAGGGTGAGGCAAACAGATTACTTTCATGGAAGGCACTGACATGCACATTTTTTAACTTTGAGATTATAAAATATAATGGGAAAACATCTTTATTCTCCATTGCAGTATGTAGAACAGTTAAACACCAAGTGAAAAAGGAACATGGCCACAGACTGTGAAAAACTTATTCAGGATTATTAGATAATTTATAAACTATATGTAAATAAGTTTGAAGACTTAGGTGAAAGAGATAAACAAATGTAAGCTAAGAGAAAGCAGCATCAAAATTTACAGAGGAGGGGCAGAAGGTATTTTCAGATAGCAGCATATCTGAAAAACTTGGTAACTCATTTCAAAATGGAAGGGAAAGATCATTTTCACAGTGATAAAGAAAAGATAATCTATTCTTGTTTTATAATATGCATAACCTATAAGATAAAGCTACAAAACTCTGAGATAAAGTTTTACTTTGTAATGCAGGCTGACTTCAAACTCCCAATTCTCCTGCCTCAGTGTGTAAATGCATGTGTGCACCACCAAGATCAGCAGTTATTTTATTGATGAAAATTTTTGAAAATGAAAATCCCTGCATTATTCTTGGATGTTATCACTCATTTTTGTGGAGTCCATGCACCTATTTTCCTCCTAGTACTTATTCCTTCCCTCTCCTCTTTCTCTGGGCTTGGAGAGAACTGATGACAGCAGAAGTGGCTCATCTTTTTAACTGTACACACTTTAATTTGTTTTTATTTGAAATAAATAAGCTTATGAAAGTGTTCTCTGTTTTAACTGGCCAAATTCTGAAACCAAGAATACAAATACCAATTCCCTTACACCACTACTATAAAAGTCGAAAGTCTATACAACCCATTAATAAATTATAACCTTCAAACCACATAAAAGCCAATGTTCAACTCCCAGGATCTAGCTTCTATACCAGTATCAAAACAGGGTACTGCAATTGAACCTTCCATTGTTTTTCACTTAAGACCAAACAATTCTAAGCTGTGCCTGATCAAATTAAACCAATTTCATTAGTCACAACAGCATCTGGTATAAGCAAGCTACAAATCTTTTACAAATGTAATTGGTGCAATGTTCTCTGTAATTCATCTTCATATGCAACATTGGAAAAACAAATGGACATTCTGGTCACAGCATGTTTTGAAACATATCCAACTGTGTTCCTGTTATTACAGTTGATATATATGAATAAACAAAGTCACCGTGCAGCATAGCTCTGCAGGTGTCTCCATTATCAGCATATGAAACTGAGTAAGAACATTATAGGCAGAGTCTAAAACTTTGAAACTAAAAGTTGTAGAAGCATAGGAGAGAATTTGATAGGTTACCAGCCATGTTACAGTGTAGAAATGTACTTTTGGTCACAATTTCCTGGCTCATTATTTGACTTTGTAAATACATTTTATATGAAAATTTATGGTTTTCTAAACATCATCAAAAATGCCACAGACTTTGACACAAATGTTATTGTTCATCCAACACAATCTTTATACATGAAGAAACTGAGGATTGGGTGTTTCACCCTCCACAGTTGTGTAGTAAGGTTGCAGTTGACTAGCTTGGGATTAATTGCAAACATGGCTCAGAACATAGCTTTCTGCATCTTTCATGCACACTTTTCATTGTACCACGGCCCCTCTTACATGTCAGTCACACTTTCCTATGCTACCTTAAAAATGTCTTTGACAAACCTGGCGGATGCCAGTTACTGAGGCAGGCTGTTAAGTAGCTGAATGTTTTAAACTAACAGGTCAAAATCCTACATCCTTGTATTCTAAACAGATGCTAGTTTTTAAAGTTTCCACTACAGTAACTTCAGATACCATGCAAAATAAAAGAATGAGTACAATAAACGTTAGGCATCAACATATGGAAGCTTTAGATACCAAGTATTTGGCTGAAGTATCAAGGACTTAACAACCAGTACCTTTAGGACACGTGACCTTTATTTTTTGTAGTGTAGTGATAAACGAAAAACAATTTTGCCTTATTCATTAATAGTCTATATGAATTACTTGTAAAACAGCATTCACTATGCATGTCAGAATCTGTAGGCAGCATTTCATATGGTTATTGTTAAAAAGTTCCTGTCGGAATTTGGAAAAAGACAAGATCCTATGGTACTTTACTAAATGTAATTGAATAAATCTACTAAACCAAATTAGAATATGATCAAAATACATGACTCTCCTAGAACAGTGTTTCATAGTCATATGAAGTTTGTGTTTTGTTTTTTAAATACAGTAACATGTGAGCTAGGAATGGTGGCACATGCTTTTAATACCAACACCTGGGAACATGGGAAGCATAGGCAAGCAGATCTCTGAGTTTGAGACCAGCCTGGGTTCCAGGACCAGTGAGTTCCAGGACAGCAAGAATTACACAGAGCAACCCTGTCTCAAAAAAACTAAATAACTAACTAATAAAGACAGCAACATGTGGAATTAAAATGAACCAGGTGGCACACATCTGTGATACCAGGACTTAACAGGATGACACAGGCCAGCTTGAGTTTCCTCACAAGGTCCAGGTCAGCCTCTACTACATAGCAAGACTGTCCCAGGAAAGAGAGGAGAGTGAGGGAGAAGGAACAGGGAGAGATAGCTAACTGGATGTTGTGCTTAAAAGAATCTTACCTTTACAGAAAGTTGGAGTAAATATTACAATTAAGAATTGTAAGCATTTCGGGGATTTAAAAACGTTTTACTAAGTCACTTTAATTGAAACTTCAATCAATGACTAAAAAAGAAGGTATCAATCAAGGTTTGTAAGGAACCATGGTAAGAACAAGGACCTCAAAGTTCAGTGCTTTCTTACACAATGAACAGAAAGGCAAGGCAGTTAAAATGTCCAATCTTAATGCTTTGTCATTAGGTTTGAAGGGGAAGTTTTAAATCCCTTATATCTTTGTCTCCTCATATGTTATGAGCTATCCTGACTGTCAGCCAAAGCACAGGTACAGGTATGGTAACAGCTTAGGTATGAAAGCTGAGTATAACCCTTTATATAAAATCAAGTGAAGAAGTTAAATCTCAGGAGGTGTGAACTGTTACCAACTAGTACAGCCAAAAAACAGCCTGGAGAAAGCAAAGAATTATGCTCATGAAATAGCTAAATGCACTGCTCCCAGGCGAGTACCATCAGCCCACCTAACACATTCTAGAAGCAGTGTGTGTGCATGAAAAATAATGAAGTGCAGAGTGACTAAAGTATTTCAAGCAGGACATCTACTCATCAGTATTTATTTATTTATTCCTCCTAAATATATTGAAATAACAATAGCATTTCATTTGCAATACTGTATAATTAGAAACAGTCCAAATGGGTTGTTTCTATTTTAAACAATTAGTATGTAGAAATTATCATGGTATTATAACTATTCTACTAACCTTGAAAGGAAAGAAAAAGGATGAGATTTAATGATGCTTTTATCCTGGCAAAGAGGAGACAAATGAGGAATACATAGTTTATTAATGGTGGCCAAGAGCTAGCATAAATTGGTATTCATCTGGAATAATAAAAATACAATAGAGTTCTTATTAGGCATACTAATAATAATCACATCCACTATCTTACTTGTTTTAATCCTAACAACAATACCAAGACAAGTGACACTACAAATTATATCCATTTTTGGAGCAGAGGTGAGGCAGGCATCAAAAGATTAAAGTTAGTAAAAGGAAAGGTTAAAACTGAAGGTTTATTTGGCTCAAGAATCCAAGCCCTGACCTACGAAGTCTTGCTATATCTCAAGTAATAGTTTTTAATATTAAAATCAGTGAACACAGCACTACAGTTGGCCCTCTGTATTTGTGGTTTCAGCACCCAATCATCCTTGGGATCCTAAGTACTTTTTAAAAACTGTAACTGTATCTGTAACACACATTCTTTATCAGTATTCCTGAGGAATATGGTAACTATTTACATTGCACTTATATGGAATTTAGAATTATAAGTAATATATAAAATATACAGGAGAATATACTTATGTTCTGTGCAAATACTGTCACTGCATATGGATCCAGAGGTTTAGGTATGCCTGAAGGTCCTAGAATCAATCTCCTGTGGCTATTGAGGAATGACTACATGTACTTTACAGAATATTACAGCAGACACTGTGGAATCTCATTCTGGCAATTCACTGAGATATAGTTTAGATATCCTACAAATTCAAAGAGGTCTTTAGCTTCAAAGTTCATGAAGTATCTGGGATCATTGTCTCTTGAGATGAGTACTTTGTGTCTCAGTTCCTTTATTTCTGTAGAGCCTTGCATTTTAGTGAGCAGGGGAAGAGTGTGAAGACCATTATGTTAGAGAGCTGGCCTTTACCACAGCATGTACTTAATCCCTATCACTTGAATAATTAAGCTTATGAGGGATGAGCAAAACTTTGACTACTGTCTTAAGCACTATAACCCCAATTTCTTCCAAAAAAAACAAAAAACAAAACCAAAACTAAGATACAAACAACAGGGTTCAACAAAGACAAATGAATACACAGTAGTAAAACTGTGGTTTGTTCAACATAAACCATGGCCCCAAATCAGGCTGAGAAAAATCTAATTATACACACGTAACCTCTTTTTTTGTTTGGGAAATTTTAAAATTCAGAGTAGCTTAGCAACTTCCTCCAGAAAAGTTAATTTCACAAGAAATATCTAACCTTTCATCTTTGTGCTCCAACTACACTAGATCTCTAATAACAGTAAGTGCCTCAGACATATCTAAGTGTGTATTTCTCCACAGTACTTCCCATAGGGTCCTGTAGGGAGAAGATTGTTATATAATCCATTAGAATTATCATTAGTGACTAAGATATCAGTACCATTTGACTGTTAAAGACTGAACTGAGAAACAAAAAATGGTATTTTTCACATATGAAAAATTTTTAGACAAATAAAAGAGGCCCATAAAAAAATTACTTCATTTAGCAAACAAAAATATCTTTCCTATTACTAATGCTTTGATAAGTGGTGTGGTAGCTTCCCCCGTGCAAGAACCTGTTTGTTCACAGAAAATAGGGGATAAAAGGCAGAGTTCTAGCAAGTAAACAGTGGCATCAGGAACTGTAAGCCTGGACTCAGAATTTAGCATTTAGCTTAATTAGGCCTGAAGATTTTCTAAACTTAGTACTTACTATAGTATCTGTATATATAAAACCTATCTATCTCCTTGGTTAGAAAGAGGGTAAAATTCAAACTGAGTCTATCTAGGCATAACATTCAAGGGTTTAAAAAATGTTAATATATACTGAATTTCTATTATAATACTATTTACCTGTTCTTATTATATTTACAAGTGTAACAATTGTAGTGGCAACAAATTTTAAAAAATACTTAGAAGTAAAATAGTCTTATTTTCTGAATTTAAAAAGGTAATTTAAATGAATAAATTTTCAATTAAAATGAACAAAAAAGTGGAACAATCCATAAGGAGAGCCACCACTTCAGAAGAAGACACAATTAACTTCAAGGTCTTGTTCAGAAAATACTTTTCACCATCACTTGGTGTGACAAAATTGTCTGCTAGAGTAGTAATCAGAACTGCACCCAAGCTAGACAGTGCCCTTCCTACAAGCTGTGCTTTCACTGAGGCACTACAAATTCTAATTTGCTTATATAAAAAAAAATGTGGATATTTCAGTTTTCTCCTTCCATTAGAAGTATCTTTCTGGAGGGGAAAGTTACAAGATGAAGAGTGGAATTAAATAAGCCATGTCTCCTACTTCTTGTCCACTTACTCAAAACTTTAGATGAAGCCAGAAGAAGAGTGTCCAGTACTATTCTGTGGTCTGACTGCTATTTTTAAGCCCTTTCTTCAAGATAAACTGCACTTCTCTTCCTGAAGTAAAAGGAAAGACCACGATGCTGAAGGCAGTTATCCTCCATGGCTATTAAGGCAGTGTTTGAAGCTAATTAAACACCTGTAATTTCTGAAAGAAAAGACATACAACAAGCAAAAGCAGTCTCCCTCCCACAAATTGCACAATAGCAAATATCATAACTCTGTAATGAATTCAAAGACAATATGGATCAAATAAAAAACACTTGAAATGGTAAAGAAAGGACCATCGTCCTGTGACAACTCAGCTCTCAATGTTTGTATATCACAGAAGTATGAATGTTATGGTGGAGCCCACGGACTCTCACACACACAGTCCAGGAGATTTTATTTTTAAGGGGAAGAAATTTTTTAGAACAAAGAAATGTCAAAAGGTGAAAATATACTCAGTGAAAAAGGAAAACAGAAATGTCATCTGGCCATTTGTGTCCCTAAGACTTACGTCTAGGCATCTCATATGTGGGAATTACTCTACGAGTAGAAGTTTTTGTTTAATATTTAGAAGTTAATAACCCTGCTTATAAAAATTTATAATACAAACATTAACTAGGAATTCATGTATCTGAATCAATGTTAAAAAGGAAATAACCCATAAATGGTAAGAATACAAACAATCTTTTTCTGTCATTTCTTACTTTAAAAGTTGTGTGAGAGAGATGTGTTCACATATTGTTTGGGGAGGGCCATGGGCCATGGTGTGTATGGAGAGCAGAAAGCACCTTCCAAGTATTGCTCTCATGTCCTTCTGCCTTCTTCAACACAGATCTTTACTCCCCCTCGTGAGCCAAGCTGGGCTCACACTACTGTCTCCAGCTTTCCCGTGGGTTCTGGGATCTGTACTCAGGGTGCCAGGCCCGTGCAACCGGCATCTCTACCCGCTGAGCTGTCTCCCCACCCCCCACTTTCCTTCAGTGAACAAATACTAACAATGGTGAAAATATAATTTTTGAAAGTTTTCTTATCAGCTATAAAACACAATTTGATATCAGAAGCAATGTTGGTGAAATCACTCATTCATGAGCAGGACTTTGGGCTTTAGAGGCTCAGTTACACAGAAAAATCTATTATTAATTGAATCTACCTACCTACCTACCTACCAACCAGCCTGGTAGTTTTGAGGCAAGATCTCATTCTATAGCCAGGCTGGCCTTCCAAGTGTTGGGATTACATAGGCTTTGATGTCTTTACCTGGGTAGAGTCTCTAAGACTGTACATTTATAGAACTGTCAAGTTTTATTGAATACAGTAAGAACATCTTTGTAGATATAAATAACAGATTACTGATAAATGACAATTTATAATATAATATGTTCTAAGTGGAAACACATTGTATGTACTTGATTTAATCTCTAATCTGATTTTTAAAAAACACAGTATCTACTATTTTGTCTGGCTTTAAATTCTGAACACTATATAAGATCCTCAAGAATGATACAGCTCAATTTAGAGTGATTCTTTGTTGTTACTTCACTGTTTAGAATAAGTATATATAATGAGGACTACATTAAAATCCAGTAACAGAATTATTACACATTTGCCGTAAAACTGATATTGGAAGGTACACTGTAGAGAATAATTGCTAAATATTCTCTACACTGACTTTACCATACTGAGAGGAAATTATGGATATGAAAGTGCTTTACCACATTAAAATAAAACCATAAATTCATGAAAACCATAAATTATTCTAATATGTTCTCTAATTCAGACCTATTCTGAATCATGTACTTTATTATCTTTTGATTTAAGATTTCCTATAATGCATTTTACTCATTCATTCACTGAACTTAGATTAAATTAAGTGTACATGTTTTTAATTGATCATCACTTAATACAAAGGAGCAGGTGAGAATAATGAAAACAGGCATTCTTTTTACATGATCATCATTACTTATCTAGATTAATGTCTGTTCTTGGTAACATTTTGTTTAAACCTTTTGGACCTTTAATACTTGGAGGCTATGATAAATTCACTGACAAGGAAATCTGTAACAAAAAACTGAGGCTTGAAGATGCAGCAGAAACATAGTAACAGGGTAGCTGGTTCTGACTCTCTTGCCATTAGTATAACAAAGTTTAATGTGGAATTTTACCATAGGAGTTAAACTAGACAGAACAGCAACAATAACAGCAATATTCTTCAGTGTACAAGACCTTGAGACATAAATACAATGTTTTCATACTAAGTATGAAATGCCACAGTCAAGATACCTACAATGTTCCAGTTTGTACATTTTATTACATGACCTTAAAACTGACACTCATCATTGAAAAATATTTTTAATGATTTCAAAAAAGCTAAAGTTTATTTATTTGTGTGTGTGTGTGTGTGTGTGTGTGTGTGTGTGTGTGTGCACCTACTTACGTGTTTCTGTGTAGGCCAGGGTACATGTGTGGAGGCTTCAAATGACTACTGAAGTTAATGTTATTCTGCATTTCTATTCATCTAATTATAATGTGAATGCTAATTGATTTCATTTAAAGGCTCTTAGAAACTTAATCAATCATATACGTGGTTATTATGTATACTGTAGGCAGAAGTGATATGGCTGGGCAGAGAAAGGAATATAAGGTGGGAGGAGAAAGGAGCTTAGACCTTTTCGGCTGAGGAACTGGTGAGGTGAGAAGTGGCTGTGGCTTGTTCCTTTGTCTCTTGAATCTTTCAGCCTTTACCCTGATATCTGGTTCCGGGTTTTTATTAAGACCAATTAGGATTTGTGCTACAGTAGATTTTTTTTTTTTTTTATTTTGCCAGTTTTCAGTATGTTATTCAAGTACCAGAAAGAAACAACTGAGAATAAAGAATTCCCAATAGTAATTATTCAGGGAAGAGAGAATATTCCTATTTTATTCACACAAGCAAATATCATACAGAAATTTAGAATATAAAGTTAAACTATATAAAAAGGTACAGTATAACTTATAAAATAAGTTCTAAATATTGCTTTTTCATAGACTTTCCTATTGGACAGACACCATTTAAAAACTTGCTAGTTATACAGTCATAAATAAAGAAAGGAACTATTTACCTCATAAGACTTTCAAATGTGAACTCTTTTTCTATCCTTTGGGTAGGTGCAGAACAATAAAGTACTTGTCTCCAGTTCTACACTTCCAACCAAGATGACAACAGTACAAAACAACAGAGCAATTTTCAGCATTAAACTTTTCTCTGATAAAAGCAGGGCTTTTTAAAAAGCAAAACTGGAAAACCAATTAGTACTCATGGTTAAAGATGCTTGAAAACATTTCACGGTGGCAGAAAACCAGAAAGGAGCAATTATACTGCTAAGGACATATCATACTCCTAAGGGCTAAACCAAATAACAAGGAGCCCTAAGACATATCAATAAAGCTTACAGATGACTGTGTTGTTCTTAATCTTACTGAAGAGATTTTAAATAAATGTAATTCTACGTCTCATTTTCTTTTAACTAAAATGGCAAGCTACTACAAAAATAACCCAAACATTTTTCTAGATAAATTCTTAATATGTCAAGAGCATCTCCATGAAATTGGGACCATAGAAATAAGCATCACAGATTGACCACAGGAAAATGCAGTAAATTGTCTTGCAAAACAAGAGTTTGGCACTTTCTCTTTGAGAAAGGCCTTATGCTCTGCAACACCAGAAATCAAGACATTTCTCCACCTTTCCTTCCTTATGCACACAAAGTTTGATGACTGTGTTCTTCCAGCTTTTAGCTGAAGAGGTAGCTTTGTGATGTTGGCCAAGGGTTAGAAAACAGTAGGTGTATGGCAAATGCAGTGTAATGTAGTAGCTGTTATTTTATAGTCACTATTTTAATCTATACATTTTCAAGAGTATTATTGTAATAAAAACAACAAATTCTTTGACATTTGCTTTTTTTCTTTTTTTTTTTTTTAGGTCTAGCTATATACACCCTTGATTTTGTTTTAATGTGACTGAATGCTGGGAAGACAAATTTCCAAAGAGCTGATTACTGGCTAGCTGTCCTTTTCTGCTGTTGTAGGGTGGCCATTTTCAAAGAGCATAGGACATAATGGTTTATAGGAATGAAAACTTAAAAAGTGCAAAAATTAAATGCAGAAATCAAATCATGAGTTAAAAAAAATCCTCAAAATTTAGCAAATTATCTCCTACAGCTTAATATAAGTTCAATGTAAGCAAAGTGTTTAGTGTAAGTTATACTAAATATTCGTTATTCCTTTACTGATGAAAAGACGTAGCAGTCATAAGTGATTATGCATTACAATGACTACTAATAGTTCACCTTTTTAGGGCATTTGGTGTTTGTTGTCATTAGCACATCTAATATATTAGCCAAGTAGGACAGGAGAATTATATTTGTTTGAAATAAAAAAAAATTCAGTACCCAAACATAAAATAGATTTGCTTGTAAAACTCAAGAGACAAAGATACCCTTTCTTCATAACATTCAGAAAAGTATATCTAAATTTATAATTTATTATACAAATTCTATTGACCTGAATTAATTCATAATTTTAATAGGAATATGACATATGGATATGTAAGTTAGATAACAGATATGATTGTTCAATAAATTTGTTCAATGTTTCAGAAGTGTACAAAGAAAAAAGTAATAATAAAATAATTATTAAAGATTTTAGATTATACTCATAACTAATCTTCAATGACAAATCATGAATTTTTATGTAAGAGATAAACTTATATGATTCTGGAATAGAACAAATTCACACAGCTTCAAGTTATGTATGTTTATTATGAAAAGAAATTTGACAAAAATACCTTTAAGTGCTAAATACATATAAACATTGAATGGTATTCCTGTTCTTCCTCCCGCCCACTCTTTTTTCTCTTAACAATGGTAATATATTACAGCCCCCAAAATTCACATAACATTTTTATTTTTTAAAAAAGGTGTTTTGCTAACAAATAAGCAGATGATTTAGAGTAGAGTTCATGAACATTAAAACCTCATGGAAGTCTAACTTCAGATCTCAACAACAAACTGTGGGATACAAAGCTAGGATATATAAAAGCAAATTTATAGTATATGATATACTCTACACTTTGACTGACAAATACATTTTCCTGTGGGTAAATAAATTACTTTGCTCCATCATGATGTTCAGAAAAGCATTTTATAAGCGAACAGTGTTTAATGTTCCTAAAAATGGACACATGGGTGTGATAACAGCTGTCACACAAACATTCCAGTGAAATGATAAGGAGCATATGAACTTTAACAACTGGACTCTGACTAAGTCTCTTCCTCCTCATCACTACTGTTACTGTGAGTCATAATCCATTCCCTGTAGACCTGAATTTTCTGTCAGCATGGTAAAGGAAAAAGAAGCATAAAGGTTAGTTAAGTATGAAAAACTTCAGGGCAACCATGTAAAATTATGAAATGTTTAGGTGTTATAGTAATTTTAAAGCAGAGTTTTCACCTGTGATTCATTCTGTAACTGTGGATATAATACCTTATAACTTAACAGGCCTCAAAGTAACTTCCACATACACACTCATGTTAGACTTGGTTCCATGTATCAATAAGGTATTCTAGAAAGATGATTCTTCTTTATACATCACCTAATTGACTACTAGGAAGTACTGAAATAATACTCTGCTTTTTAGACAGAACGGCATAAAATGAATATATTTTATATTTAACTAGTATGTATATGCATATGTCATTTATCCAACACAGATAATGTTTTTTTTAGAAAAAAAGTAGAAATATTAGAAAGCAGAAAGTAACAAGCATTTTATAAAGCATTGTCATTAAATCATTTAGGTGAAATCTAGGCAGATTACATTTCTATTTTTTCAGACAGGGTCTCATTATTCCAGGCTGACCTCAAACTTGCTATATAGTTTAAGATGACCTTGAAATTCTGATCCTCCAGCCTCCACCTCCCAACTACTGGATTACAGGCATGCACCACCATGCTGGCTTATGCATCGCTCAGGATCAAACTTAGGGGTTCTTACCTGCTATAGAAGAACTCTACCACTTTTAGTCTGTATTTTATTACATTATATTTTAACAAATGTGCTAAAAATATAGCAGTTTTATTTATGAAAAGCACTATTACTACCAGAACAGCAACTTTTTACATCTGTAAACGAACAATGCTAACTATAAATATACCAAGATATCTTATAAATTCCTGTAAGTATTCAAGTTAATAATGTGCTTAACACACTTGCTGAAAAATACACAAAGCTGATAAAGATCATGAGATTTTATTTACTGAAACAGAACCTTTACCAAAGACTGGGCTACTAAAAATAATATGCATCTTTAAATATGACGAGTAGAAATTCATGGTTTTAAATTCCAAATAAAACAATTAATTAAGTTGTGGAATAAACTTCCTTGCCACTGAAATCCAATTATCAATCATGAGAAACTTTTGGTATAATCTGTTCCTGAATAATGAGGATAGTCTATTTCTAAATTCTCCTTACTACAAATCCCTATTTTGTAGCAATTGTATTAAAATAGTTCTTAAGAAATATTCTTATTTTTTAATTATGCTTTGAAAACAATTCAACTTTCAGTAAGTAAAAAGTTAGTATGTTAATTCTTTAAAAAGGGCAGGCGGCTATAGGGTGGAAATGCTTCAACTGGATTAGCCAGAGGTGACACCTACAATTTTTCTGTCTCTGAAGAATAATAGAATCTCAGTGTAGAGATTGCAGAACATGTCCCAAGAAACTGCCAATTCTATCGTAATCTGCACATATTTTGGTACTTTAATAAGATTTAAAAAGATTTAAAAACCAGGGTAAAAAGTTCCTTTACTAGTAAAATGAATAATAAAAAAAATTTAAAAAGTTCCTTTACTAAATACTGTACTGCAATGCTACAGTTACTTTTAACACACTGAACAGAAAATCCAGCAAAGACGTAAAGTACACTTAATGCAATAATATATACTCTACATGCAGTAGTAAAATAGTAAAATTTTAAAATTTTTATCCTGGTTATTTTAAATTTGAGAAGCTCCATGTTTCAACAGTTTATTATTATCATGAATATTTTCAAAACTATAAAAATGCTAATTCTTTATTTTCAAATAAATGGCTTACTTTAGTATTCCATACCAAAACAATTTTACAACGGGATAGCCTGGGGTATGAGTTGTTACTTCTACTATAATCTAAGTTTTAAAACTTGAGTTATCAAGTAACAAAGTAGTCTGCACTGACAAACCATTCCAGCCTCAGACTATTGTCTGGGACTATTGTTCCCCCAATTTTATCTCCTTACTAAAAGATACTACTTGCTGTGAACTGTGCATCAAATCCCATGAGGCTCTACACATACTAACATGACATTCTCAAACATGCTTAAGAACCACGATGATCTACAGTGGCAGTGTTCCAGAGTTTTGTTTTCCCTTCTTTCATGAATAAAACAGAAATGAAGATTATATTTAATATAAAAACTAGTAGTGGTATGAAAGATGGAAGAAGTACCCCAAAGAGAAAAACCTAACAAGCTAAGTATGTACTATCAAGACTAAAGGCATACAAAGCATATTGGTTTTCAGCAGATCTAGAATACCCAAAGCAAAACCAAGAATAGTCTATGGAAAGATTAGACTGACTTACATTCCTAGCCTAAGTTACCAACACAAAATCTTTTCTTTATATTCAAAATACTGAAACAGCTTGCAGAGTTTGTAAAAGTTTAAGGCTAAAATCTAATGTTGGCTTTCACTTGCAAAGTCATGAATTAACAGTTTTCATATCAAACTTTTTGAGGCCTGTAAAAAAGAAAGAAAAATCTTATAGTAAATAATTGTACTTTAAAATCTAAGTAAATAGAAGTATAAATAAAGCTAAATAAGACAAATAAAGCCCTAATCTATTTTTAAGGTATTGTGTAACTATTTTAAAACACCCCAAGTTGTGATATTTGATTTTAGTTTGTAGGATGTTTCTTCACTTACCTGTAACATTTGATTTCCTGTACCATCCCTTAGTCTGTAAGGTCGGATAACTCCATCTTCATTAAAGAAGCGGGGCGGTCGCAGACTTTCTACCTCAGAAGTCTCTGTAGCTCTAAAATAAATAAATAAATAAAATAAAATTCACACACACACAAAACTTAATTTTAAAAATTATCAAAATCCTGCACTTACAGCTCAGTAAATATCATGGAAGAAGATATGGAAAGAATGTAAGAGCCATAACATCAGAAAGTCTACTGTGAGACAGTGTCCTCTAGGGCCCCCTTATTGGTTGTCCACCCAGAGTGTTCAGCCTTAAAACTATATGCACACAAATCACTGAGCAAGTTGTATTTATATTTATTTGTGCATACGTACGCATAAACATATGTCCATAACAAATGTGATCAAAGAAAAAGAGGCTATCAACTTGAGAGTAGGGGTGTGGGAGAAGCTTAAGGAGGACAGCTGGGGAGGGCTGGAGGAAAGGAAGTACCGCAGTTCTATTTCAATTCAAAACATTATCAAAAACTTCTTAAAACACTGTTAAAAACAACTACTAAAGTAATCTTAATTAAAAATAATAATAAAGATAAAATAATCTTAGATAAATAGGAATACCATATAACTTCTCTATTTTAAATGTTTTTTTATGATATAATGTAAAATTCCCAGAAAAAAAAATAGAGAACTATAAAAAAATCAATTCCTAAGCTGGGCGACGGTGGCGCATGCCTTTAATCCCAGCACTCGGGAGGCAGAGCCAGGCAGATCTCTATGAGTTCGAGGCCAGCCTGGTCTGCAGAGTGAGATCCAGGACAGGCACCAAAACTACACAGAGAAACCCTGTCTCGAAAAACCAAAACCAAAACAAACAAATAAAAAAATCAATTCCTTTGGATTTTCTTTGTGATGATAATCAGATTTTGTCATTTTTAAAAAATGAGAGATACATATGTGGCCCAAAACAACATGGATGTCCAACATCATATGCCATTAAGCAAATGCAACTTCAAACTTCAATGAGATGCTACTTTATACCCAATAGCTACTTAAAACAGGCACTGAACACAGGTGAGGAAGTCCAGGACCAGACAAAATGGAAAAATTCTGTAAGGAAGCACACCAAGGGTCAAGACAGAAACCCTGCTCCTTACTGGTGACAAAAACGTCTCTGCTTTGTGAGTGTGTACTGACATGAAGCAAAGAAACCCTTCCATCCTTCAGTTACTTTTGTCAGGACTATTTCATAGAGCTGCAGGAAAAGAAGGCAGTGACTAAGGAAAAGATGGACTTGTCTTTCCTCACTCAATGTTACTTGAAGGGAAACTATTAGTCTCATGTGGAAGTATAACCCAGTTAATCTGTGGCTAGTTTCCTGCTCATATTATAACCTGAAGTATCTCTCTCACAGTTTTATAATCTGCAATTTGGCTAACTCTAAAATGGGATGAATATATTATTATATAATCACTTATAGGGGTGCGATGTCTGGGGAGGGGAAATCTAGTCCAATGAGTGAGTGTCCTGTACTTTTTTCATTGCCCCTTCTTGCTTTCCCACACTTCTCCAGCCTTAATCTTTTACCTCTGGTCATTCAGCCACTACCTACACCACCAAGCTCACAATGTTATGGCCATCTTCACCTAACCACCTGAGGGTAGCCAATGGGGTGAAGGCTTTTCTGAGAAGGGAGTGAACATCTACTTTATACAAAGAACTAGAATCCTTGTAGTAATTTTTAAAGGTGTGTGTGTGTGGGGAGGGAATCCTGGGCAAAATGGAAAATGAATATTAGAAAATAATGGAGAAAAATTCAAAACACACACCATTTGTCCGGAGAAATCTGCACACAAATACTTCTAGTGGCATATGAGTAACAGGGTTTTATTTTTTATTTTTCCCCCCTCAAGACAAGGTCTTACTGAAACTCACCTATGTAGACCAGGCCAGCCTCACTGAGAACTGCCTGCCTCTGCCTCCCAAGCACTGGGACTAAAGGTATGTGCCAACATGCTTGGTCATGAATAAGTCTTAAAAAGTGAACAAAACTTAAATATGCGTCTGCTGATGAACAAGTAACCAAAGATGGTTTAAATGAAAAATGTCCCCAGTAGGCTCATGCATTTGAACACTTGGTACTGGCTGCAGGGAGGGGTACTGAACTTTAGGGGTGTAGAATAGCTTGCAGGAAGTGTGTCACTAGGAGCAGACTTTCAGAGCTTTCAGACTTGCCACATGTCCAGTTCACATTCTTTGTTTTCTCCATGTGGCTTGAAATGTGACCAGGCAACTTCCAACTCCTGTCCTCTGTTGTCATGCCCTCCCCCATCATTATAGACTGGAACTGTATGACCACTGTAGACCTCTGGAACTATAATTCCATATAGAACATACATGCTCAAACAAACTCTCTAGAAGTTGCTCTTGGGTCATGGTATTTTTCATAGCAACAGAAATGAAATTAATATATGATATATTTCATTAAAATATTACTCAGCAATAAAAGGGAAGCTCACCTTTTTGCTACATCATGAATGAACTTTAAAAACATGTTAAATAAAAGCAGCCAGTCACTAGCTGGTGTGATAGTGCACTCCTTTAATCCTAGCACTTGGAAGGCAGAGGCAGGTGGAGCTCTGTGAGCTGGAGGCCAGCCAACTGGTCTACAAAGTGAGTTCCAGGACAGCTAGAGCTGTTACACAAAGAAATCCTGTCTTGGAAAAAAAAAAGAAAGAAAAAAAGGAAGGGTGGAAGGAAGGAAGGAAGGAAGGAAGGAAGGAAGGAAGGAAGGAAGGAAGGAAGGAAGGAAGGAAGGAAGGAAGGAAAGAGGGAAGGAAGGAAAGAGGGAAGAAAGAAAGGAAGAAAGAAGCCAGTCACAAAAAGCTGTATGATTCGATTCACATATACTATCCAAAACAGGGAAATCAACAGACAAAAAGTAAACAGTGATGGCTAATGCTAAGGGGAGATGGAAATGGTGAGTGACTGCTAACAATCAAAGGATTTCTTTTGGAGGTGATAAAAATGGGAATTTGCTAGTGATGGCAGCAGCACAATACAATAAATTACTGTAATGTATACTTCAAGGTGATGGTTTTTAAAGCATGTTTCCACAATAGTTAAGGAATTCTTACAACTCAACGATAAAGGAACAATTAGCCTAGTTGAAAAAGGTTTAGAAAAGGCAGGTTTTATGTAAGTATAAAAAGAAACAGGAGGGATTTTTTTTGATATCTTCACTATAGTTGTAGATATATTAATCTACAAGAATGACAAACACATGCATAATTGGCACAGTGACATACAAGTAAATTAGTAGGTCAAGCTAGGAAAATCTGAATTAGATCTCTGCTAATGTCCTTTTCATCTCATTATACTATAATTTTATAAACTGTTACCCTGTAGAAGATGGGAAAGGTCTATATAATGTTTGGATGGGGCTCCACAAAAGTCTAATGTTCTAATCTCCAGAATGAGCGAGTGTTCCTTTATGGCAGAGTTTACAGTGTGATTAAATCAAGGATTCTGAAATAAGGGAATAATGCAGGTGCACTCTATGTGCTACCAAAAGTGTCCTCAGGCGGAGAGGGAGCACACATCAAAGGAGAAAGGAATATGAGGATGAAGGCAGAAAATGAAACAGGACAGCTACAAAGCCAGGAATGCCACCAATCACTGAGGTCTTCAAGAGCCAAGGCACTGTGAGAGAAAAGATCTCCCTTGTCAGCAGGTTTGCAGGAATTTGTTACAGTGGCCAGAGGACCCATAGTGCAGTATGTAAAGGATCCCCCTACATTATTTCCTGCCATTGCATATAATACAATTAGCTTAATTACAAAACAATAACAATAATAACCACCAAAAAACAGACTACCATATGTTCAGTGATAGTCTAAGTGCTGGGGAAATTTGCATTTTAATGAGATAGCAATGTAAAATATATAGTATATTAAATAGTGGTCAAAAAACTAAGATAAAAATAAAGAAGGGAAGGGAAATTCAAAGTATCTTGAGTTAAGGTACAGGTAAAATAAAAGTCTTAGCAGAAAAGCAACTTTTGAATAAAGGAAGTGAGTCTTGCTGAAGATTGGGGAAAGGTGTTCTATCCAGACAGGTGGGAATGCCAAGGTAAAGAAAGAGAATGTCACCTTCAAATAAAACTCTGTCTCCCGCCGGGCGGTGGTGGCGCACGCCTTTAATCCCAGCACTCGGGAGGCAGAGCCAGGCGGATCTCTGTGAGTTTGAGGCCAGCCTGGGCTACCAAGTGAGTTCCAGGAAAGGCGCAAAGCTACACAGAGAAACCCTGTCTCGAAAAACAAAAAAACAAAAACAAAAAAAAACTCTGTCTCCCAAGTGCTGGGATTAAAAGCATCCACCACCACTTCCCAGCTAAACTCAAACTTTTAATGATAGCTTGGGACCTTTCTCCTAAATTCCAGACTCTCACACTAAATAACTTACTTTTAAAGCTCAATAAATTTACAAGACACCTTTCAATTCTGTTCATTGCTATTTTCTATGGATAAATTCAGGGAAAGGTGGATTGTCTATCTACTGAGCTGCAATGAATAGTCCCAATCCAATGGTCACAGATTAAGTTAAATGAATCACATAATAGAATCTAAAGTCATGAATTTGTGAAAGGGATAGGTCAGGGAAGGTTGATAGGGATGGAGGGAGATGAGAGCGAGTGGGAAAAGAGAGTAATCAGAATATATTATATTCATGAATGAAATTATCAAAGAACTAACATAAAAATACTATCACTTACAGATATTTGTGAGGAGTATTTTTAACAGTGCTCTATCTAGACAGTCAAAAAATCACATTAGTTACCATTTTTATCTTTAGGTCATATATTTTTAATGGTTATAGTTAAATAATTATTTCATTACAAAAGATAGTTATTTTCCTCTTTAAAAACAAAAAAGGATTCTACAAGACCAGATGATTGAACTTCATGATTATGGAGAATTAATATGTTGCAGACCAGAGCCAAATTATCTGTCACTGCCCACTCCTGCTTCACCTAATATCCGTATAACTATTAAAACTTTTAAAATCTATTAAGAACAAGCTACTAGCTCCTATCAATACAAAAAAACCCTATAAATGTCACCAGATAGCATCTGAGGCCTGTAACAGATTTCTCCACTTTACTACAACCCACTACCCAACAAATGCAACCATGTATTTGAAAAGTGTCTTGATTTCTAACTTGCTTTTTCCTATCACTATAAGAACTTCATTAAATTGTTACCACACTGGCACATGGTTATCTGGGATAATCTGAATCAGTGGTCCTGAACCACGGTCAATCATATTGGGTTTCAGAATAAACCATTTCCTACTGAAGCGCTCTCTAGCAGGCCCTTGCAGGCATGGCAAACATTGCGCTAGTAGGTTTTGACCTTTACCCTTCTCTCCCCCTTGCTAAAAACTGTTAATTACATTCCCAAAGCTAGTCCCCAAGGTCCATTCTCTTATTGGGCCACTAACTCATTCCTGAGACTAAGCACCAAGGTTTAGGGATCAAAATTCATTATTTGGGTACACTGGCTGAGCTATCTAGTCAAGATTTACCAACTCACCCTAGCACTGACTCCCCCTTTTTTATCCTTAAAAACCCACAAACTGCTGCTGCTGCTGCTGCTTGCTGTCTATCTTTGCCTGACCCACAGGCAGCCTCTCCCTACTGTTTGCTCCTCCAGGGTAATGAATCTCATTTAGGCTGAGAACTTGATGTCTGGGGGTGTCCTGTACCAACTCTGAGGGAGCCAACATCCCTAACATCTACTTTTGGAAAAATAATAAGGAAGGAAGAAAGAAAGACAGCACTTTTCCACCACCACTTTGGTTAGCTTTATCTCTCTTAACATGTCTTCTTCCTTCCTTGTCTTTCAGAAATGGGGGCTAAACTCAGAGTTTTATTTTTGTTCAACAATCACTCATTGAGCCCCATGCCCAACTCTATCTGCTTTTCCCTTCATGGTGTATGTTTTCTTTCCTTTTGCCACTTAACATATCACACATATTTATCGGTTACTTACTTTACTCTCCTACTTAAAGTGTAAGCTGTGCCAAGACAGGAACACTGCCAGTTATGTTCAGTGCTGGTTTCTTAAATGACAAGAATACTCCCTAATTCATATTATAGAAAGACACAAATATTTCTGTGTGTGTGTCTGTGCAGCCAACAGTTCATTAGTATGTCTCAATTAGTATGTTTCAATCCATTTACTTACTTTATCTTCCTGATGCATCAAAGTTGAGAGAAATGTTAAAATATTCTATTATATAAATGTTTGGGAAGTTCTTACAATTTTATCAGTTTTTGCTTTGTAAAAGTTGAGGAACTGAACTGAACACAAGTTCAAAATTTTTATCTTGTGAAGTTTTTATTATTTGCTAATTATTCTATCCTCAAAAGTGTTTTTTTCCTCTAAAGTTAGTCCCATCTCATTAATAGGCATATGCACTTTACAAATGACAACATTAAACTGCTTCATGGTAATTGTTTCCTTTCCAAATCATAATTTTATTATTTTATACTAACTTATTTCCAATGTTGTTTCCATATAGATCAATTAGATCTATTCACTAATCAATTATTTTACCACTGATTCTTCTAACTTATTCTTTGCTTTAATGTGTTTCTTCATAAATACATCCCTTAATAGTATTACTCCTTCTAAAACGTTTTACTTTGTCCTTGATCCTGGAAAGTAATGAATCTAGGTACAGAATGGTAAGGCTTTACCAACGCAGGGTAAATCTAGCATCTCTGTGAGAAATCTGCATAGCTTGCTACATGTTTTGAATTCCTTTGGTTTCAGATTTTTGAGCTTCTCTGAAAACTATGGATCAAAATGTTATACTTATAAAGCCAAAGCTACAGGGAGAAGAAACTGACCCCTTTTCCTATTTTAATTCTAAATTACACAAAAACAGAAACAAGAGAAAAATGAATGTAACAGATCTTAAAATAAGATCATAAACACACGGTAAAGACAGACTCAATGTGAACTAAGGAATGGCTCGGTTTTTTTCTCTCAAAAGCAGGGAGGATTTGCTGATTTAAAACTGATACATACAGCATATATTAATGTATTTCAGCTGAGTAAAAGCTTATCTGGCTAATTCATTCCTGACAACAACTGCTGGGAACAGAAGACAAAGAAGAACTCTACAATGCTGAAGTCACATAATGGTACCAACTTATAAGGAATCAAAATTAGGAAGTCATATGCAATCTGCCATACCACAGAGTTCATAAATAAGAGCCTGAAAACCAGTAGTAGACATACTTCATTGCTCATGGCTTCAGAATGTTCCTCATCTGTCACTCACTCACAAAGAGCTTTACCTTTTGATTCCCTGAAAGGTACTGCTGGCCATGTCTATGATGCCACCCGTTGGCCTGGCCACTGCTCCAACTAAACCTTTCCCGACACCTTTGAAGAAACCTGCAGCTCCTTCCTTTTGAGCACCTATAAAAAACAGCCAGCATAAGCAGTTGGAGCAAATGAAAGTGGAAGCAACTTGTGAGCTATGTAATAGACAAAGCAACTACAACACTTGCCTCTAATTGGTTTTGTAACAATCCCTGTAATGCCACTTACAAAACCCTGGAGGGAAAGCACAATTGAAAAGTTATATTTCCATATGATGCTTACAAGACCATTTTGCTTCAAAAAATTTTTTCAGAGTTTTTTCTTCTTATAGATCACAATAACATATTTATTTCCTAAGTATTTTATTTAAACAAAATGTTTTTGGAGATTACTTAAATATTTTATAAGCTACATTATAATGTTCAATAGCAATTTAAGTAGACTTATATTGTCTACTTCTTTATTCATAAAATGTTGACTTACAAGCTATTCCCTCACATGTTCATAACCCCATGAAATTTCTTACAGAAACCAGGCCTTTTCCTCCACGAGTGATGCCTTCTCTAAGGCCAGCTGGTTGCTTATTCATTGCTTCTCTTCTCTTCTGCTGGTAGTCTTCATCCATTGTCATGGCTGCTACCCCTTTCGCCATAGCACTGGTGATTTTGGAGGCAGCACCAGCTAGCCCACCTAACAGAGAGAGTAATATGGTAAGGAAAGGCTCGACTGTCGTTGGTGTCTAGCAGTGCTGCTGCACTTTCTGCTGCTTACCAACGGCTCCGCCGACCAGTGCTTTCAGTCCTAGTGCCATTCCCTCCACAAACTCTTCAGGCCCCTGGATGGCCCCCTAGGGGACAAAGAGTGGTATTAAAAGGATGAGCTCATTGATACAAGGACTGTGATAGTGACTGGAAGAACGAAGGAAATTACACCAGCAAAAACTTCACATTCCGTTCTCAGGGTAATTTCAGGATACTCAAAGTGTAAAGGGACAATAGAACTTGTTCCAGATGAAGAAAGGAGAACAGAAAAGATGTTTGCACTGCACTGTAAACTACATGCAGTTTATATAGTATTCTTGATAATTTTTTAGAAAAATAAAACTTAAAATTCTTACCACTTTTGATTTTTATATCACAATGTACAGAACAAAAGTTAGTTCTACTTTGTTTTTACTATGCATTTCATAAGGAAAGTGGGTAAGCTCTAAATGCATTCATGGGAACTATGAAGGGATGTTATCTGCTAGGCCGGTCAACAGAGTAGACCGGTCCAGGCACCCTCTGGACCACTGCCAGCAGACCAAGGTGGGGTCAACCTTGTGGATTCCTGAAGCCTCCCCAGCACCCTGCCTCTTCCTATTCTCATGATGTCCTCATCTATCATGGTATCTTCCTCCCTGCCCTCCCACTCTGTCCCTGTTCCAGCCGGACCCTCCCATTTCCCTATGTTCTCATTCCCCACGCCTCATCCTCTGCCACCCCCTGACACCCAGTCCACTCATGTAGATCTCATCCATTTCTTCTTCTCAGGGTCATCCATGTGTCCCTCCTAGGGTCTTTCCCTGTTAGCTAGCCTCTCTGGAGTTGTGGGTTGCAGTCTGGCCATCCCTTCCCTCACATTTAGTATCCACTTGTGAGTGAGTACATACTATGTTTGTCCTTCTGAGTCTGGGTTACCTCACTCAAGATGATATTTTCTAGTTCCATCCATTTGCCTGCAAATTTCATGATATCATTGTTTTTTACTGCTGAGTAGTACTCCATTGTGTATATGTGCCACATTTTCTTTATCCATTCTTCAGTTGAGGGGCATCTAGGTTGTTTCCAGGTTCTTGCTATTACGAATAGTGCTGATATGAACATAGCTGAGTATGTGTCCTTGTGGTAAGATTGAGCATTCCTTGGGTATATGTCCAAGAGTGGTATAACTGGGTCTTGAGGAAAACTTATTCCCAATTTTCTGAGAAACCGCCATACTGATTTCCAGAGTGGCTGTACGTTTGCATTCCCACCAACAGTAGAGGGGTGTTCCCCTTGCTCCACATCCTCTCCAACATAAGCTGTCTTCAGTGTTTTTGATCTTAGCCATTCTGACAGGTGTAAGATGGTATCTCAGAGTTGTTTTGATTTGCATTTCCCTGATGACAGTCACATACTTTTGTGCAAAACAAAATTACCATACATGATGAGCTTCCTTTGTCTATAGTGTAAACTGTACTCATGATTTTTATTTCAAAACAAAACTTAAAGTTAGGGATCTTAACAAAATCCTAAGTTGAAATTTTGAAGGAAAAGGTAGAAATTGCCCCTATTAAGATCAGTGTAATTTTGCGGGTCTCTCAATATTTGTTTATATGTACAGCTCAAGTTAACAATTAAAATGTTTTATATATTAGGAAATCATACTTTATATAATTCATTATATAAACAAAAAAAAATTTTACCTGGTAAGGTTCATAAAAAAATGCTTCAACGCCTTCTGAAAATTCTCTAATTAAGCCAAAGGGATTTCCCAAAACATCAAGTCCAAGAATGAGCACATACATTTGCTTAATAGCCTAAAAATGAAATACGAGTATCAATCAATATCATGAGACTACTATTGTTACACATTACTTAGTATACACATCCAGTTTTTGCTCAAGACCCAACCTTATCACTATTTCTTTTGCTTTCATTTTATTTTATGTGTACGGGTGTTTTGCCTGCATACATGTTGGTGTACCACATGCATGCAGTGCCCTAAGAGGTAAAAAGGAGGTGTTAGATCCCTGGGACTGGAGTTACAGAAGGCTGTGGGCTGCCATGTGGGTCCTGAGAATCAAACCACAGTCCTATGGAAGAGCAGCAAGTGTTCTCCAGCCCCCTTATCTCAATTCTTCATTTAAAAATATAATTATTAAAAATACATACTTGTGTAATATGTGTGGAAGTGAATATTGTGTGCAGGTAACTGTGGAAGGCAGAGTTCAACCTCAGGTATCATCCTGAGGAACACTATCATTCTTCTTTCAGACAGGGTTTTCTGAGACTAGACTGATGTCATGCAAACCTCAGTGATCTTGTCTCTGACCACTCAGTGCTGGGATTAAGTACATACTACATACTTGGCATTTTCACATTGGTTCTGGGGCTCAAACTCAGGTCATCAAGCTTGCAAGGCAAGCACTTCAGTGACTGAGCCATTTCCCACAGCCTACTAAGTTTTTGAAAAGCAGGTTGGCGGTACTGTAAAAGAGATAAAATGCAACTCCAGATTCTAGAGTCGAGAATACAGAAAAAGTTTTCAGTGTTCTACTACTTGTGAGTTACTACTATCAGCACTTTACAGATCTCCCAGTGTCACAAAATACAAGGCAAAAGTGGGATGAATGCCCAGAACTCGTTTAAATCTTGAGATAAAAGAATCTTTCTATAATTGAAAAGATCCACAGCAACAAGGTAGGTAGCTGACTCAATAACTCCACACTAAAAATATGATTGAGTTTCAAGAAACCAAGTATGATGAATTAACATGTTATTAAAAATCTATGTATTTCTAATCCACACTGATTCAGAAAAAAATTCTAATAATGTTTTTGTTCTAAGAACAAGGGCAAAAGATTGAAATGGTGGTGGGGCTGAAGTTCATATGAATATATATGAGGTGGGGGGAAATCCATGATTAAAATTTTGAAACTTGCTATTTGCTTTCTTGACAAATTTATACTACACATGCATGGGCATACACAAGGTTTGACTAGCTTACATATTTCCATCCTTCTGTAAGGTAATCTCATACTAACCTGTTTTGAATAGTGTCTTATTACTTCAGATTGCAGTTCAGAAGTTGTACGGAACTGGTAGTTGAGTTCAAAAAAGGCAAGCCTGAAAAAACATATTAACAAATATATATATATATACACACACACACACACACACACACATGTATGCATGGAGGGAAAGAATTAAAGAATATTAATGACTGGTTTTATTTTCTTTAGAATTTTCTTCTACAGATCTCTCCCCATACATTTATTGAATGTAATTCTTGGTACACTCTAGTGAAAGAAATTTTCTAATAGCCCGATAAAATCTGTAACTCATATTCTATGGAAAAAAAAAAAAAAACACTGAAGACTACAACAAAGATGGGCCTGTAGAACAATTTCCCAACTTTGCCCTACAAAGACCCCAAAAGGAAATGTTTTGACAAGCTGAGGTGAATGAGGAGGCCACCCAGGAATGGCCAGATTTCCGTCACTGCAGGCCTTCCTTCCTGGACTACAGGAGAGGCAGCAACTGATTCAATACCTGGAGAGCTCTTTTTGCTGAACACGAGAACAGGAAGACCCATTTCACTTTATTCTGATGCCATCAGACCTGTGTTCTTGTGTTTGACTGTTTCCTAGTTAGATTCAGAGCTGCCTCTGATTCTCATGCTGCTCTTACTAAGCAGGCAAGCTAAGACATGTTACCTGGGAAGATCATTCTTTTCTAAAGTAGTCTCTACTCAGACACGTTGAATTACTGGTCAGATACTCCATTAGTTTCCAGTATAACTCACATTCAAATATAAATATGCTTTTGAGATGAGCTCTCACTATGTTGCCTGTACTCATCTTGAATTCCTGAACTCCAGTCATCTTTCCACCTTAGCCTCTCAAATCCAGGACTATATATGTGTCACACAATGTCTAGTCTAAAAATAAATGTTGGACATACATTTAAGTTGATCCCATCATTATCCATTTCATTGTATTCTGTCTAGTTATATACTCAATGAAAAGCCTTCATCTTATGGGCTTGAAAGCCCTATCTTTTAAACATCATATCTTAAGTATCTATTTCTTTTGAGGAATCTTCATTCAGCTCAGAGTTTTAAAAGTACATAAAATTGAAAATCCTACATCTCTTCTTCTTATGGAAGTTACTTAAAAATCATTCTTAACTAAGTCATTAAGGACCTAAAATACTTGGTATTA